>CABHPP010142841.1:0-31264 GCA_902168425.1 Peromyscus attwateri
TCAATTTCCACCCTCAGGATGTTGAACACAGAGAGGATGTACAAAATAACAGGCAATGCACTGTGTGGTGATGAGCTGGGTCATATTAATGCTGGAGAACTTAGATGAAGATCCAGAGACTGGCAAAACAGCCCAGGGGTCCTATACTCCTCCCCCTAGAGTTTTTGTGATAGTCAGTGATAATATCTCTGCTGGGCTATGGCCCTCCTCTTCCCTTACCTCTGAGGGGTATCCTGATACTTAACCTTTCTTATGTCAGTCACTGGTGGTGGATTCTGCTTTGTGGATCCAAGAGGTTGCAAGTAAAAGAGGGGTTGAAAGAACCTGTTACAATATCTTCTGAGAGGATTTAGTTTGGGTGGAGCAGCTGCAGGCTCCGAGTAGTGTTGACTTCTCATGGGCGACTGTATTAGTTACTATCCTGGCCACTGCGATCTAATCCTTGGAGAAGAAGCTTGTGGGGGTATTTATTTGAGCTCACAATTTGAGAGGGTCTGTCCTATCATGGTGGGGAAAACGTGGCAGCAGGAACATGCAATGTGCCTTGCTTCTATTTCACAAAGCAGGAAGCAGAGAGCTCATTTAGAAGAGGACCTGCTCTCCAGGGACCCACTTTCTCTAGACAGTCCCCACTTTCTAAAAGTTCTGCAGCTCCCCAGACAGCAGCACCAGTTGAGGACCGAGTGTTGAAATACATGAGCCACAACAGCAACCTTGAAGAAATGGAATTATTCCACGAGATCTTGCCTAATGGTCTAGGTTGGTATCTTTGGGGCAAAATTTCTGCAAATGTTTTATGTCCTATATGTGAATTCATGAGTGGAAGCAGGCAGTGAAGATCCTTTGTCCATGGGAGAGAGGATAGTAGACGCCCTTTCCATTAATATGATGGTGGTGGTAACCTTTGTGTCATGAATCTCAGTTCTGTCATTCATTGGCTTGCCCTCAGGAAATCTTAATGTATTTATTTTAGCTGGGAGAAAAAGATCTTCCATTAAGGTTTGTTAAGAAAATTACACTGTACTTAATCTTAAAAATAAAGCAGTTGGTAAATCATGAGGAAACATCATAGGGTGATTTAAGGTCTAGGAGACCCTATAAAAGAGAATGCAGTTTCCTATTTGAACAATTACATGAACCAGGAACTTAGAAGTTGCTTTTGTTAAAATGCATTAACCCTACTCTTGGGTCTGCAGGATGAAAGCCTGGCATCGCTGCCTTCATTTTGAGTCTGTCTTTCCCCTTCAGTTTAGCTGAAGGTACAAAGATAAGTCATTGTCCTAAACCTGGGGCCTTGGATTTCAGGAAGTATAAAGCCTCACAGGACAGACATCTGCCTAGATGAGGACTATTATTCATGGCCCAGGAACAGAAGTGACCATCTTGAAGGAGCCAGATGGATCCCTTCAAACAACGACAGCTATGAGGTCTTCTGTGGACAATCTCGCACAACTGGAATTGAGACAACGATCAATCAGATCTCACCTTGACTATGACTGAATTATACAGGTCTCCCCCAACTCTAATTCCTATTAAATATAAGGCCAAAGCTCATGTTAATACCCCGATGATGGACATGGGGTGGCAGGAGTCCTTTATTAGTTACTTTCCCCAGTGTGGTCACACTGAATACATCTCTCTCTGCCTTTACTTTATTTTATTTTATTTTTTTTTTTGGTTTTGGTTTTTCGAGACAGGGTTTCTCTGTGTAGCTTTGGAGCCTTTCCTGGAACTCACTTGGTAGCCCAGGCTGGCCTCGAACTCACAGAGATCTGCCTGCCTCTGCCTCCTGAGTGCTGGGATTAAAGGCGTGCACCACCACTGCCCGGCCTCTCTCTGCTTTATACCATTACCCATCTCTTTAATTAGTGTAGTGTGGTGGGGACAGGTGGCTGAGCCTAACTTTGGGGAGCTGCTAGAGCCCAGACTTTTGCCATAAAAGCTGTGGACTCTGGTTACATAAACAGCCTTGGATTTTCCCAGTACAGATCTTATAAAGTCTTTATTAGTATAAATGAATAGTTTTAAAATGATTTGTTTATGGGCTCAAGATAATATGACTCCTTTGGGATATGTAGGTGGTATGATTCTAGTGTTGATGAGGGAATAGGAGCATGAAGCTGTTAATTGCCTTACTGGAAGGCTCTTGCTAGCAGCAGGCCTGAAGAAGAATTATAAACACAGGGTGTGTTTCCTGATAATTTCAGGATGCTGCTGTGGATGCAAAACTGACATTTTACCTATTTTTGTTTCACGGTATGAGCCTTAGTGTTTTTGGAATGATTTATCTCTAAATATTTGATGTACATGCATATCATTTGGGTCTGTCAAAGGCAGTCCGTGTCTCTTTGAGACCTGATCATAATCATCAGGATCATCCCACTGGGGACCAAGTGAAGATCAATATATACAGCCATTAAGTCTTTGATCTTCCTTGTGCCTCCAGCCAAGGAGGAGCCAAGAAGGCTTGTCTGGGTATCTGATCGTGTACCCATGATAAACTGGATGGATATGGCCTTCTCTGGGGTTCTTGACAACTGCAAATAAATCCATACCACCAGCTCAGACAGCATATACATAGCCAGTCATCATTCTTGTCTTGCTGGACAACTTCATCACCCCAGGCTGTCTGGTATCCCTGGAGAGGTTTCTACTCAGGAGACTCCTTAGCTCCCCACCTCTTCTGACCATCATTCCCTACTCAGAAATCCCTTACAGCAGACAATGGAGGGAGTACTTGTTGCAAAGTACAATTGCCACAAATTCAAGTCTTTCTTAGGATCTAGGCCTTAGAACTGACACACCGGTGGAGGTTGAAAGAAGGGGAGATGAAGGCGAATGATGAAGATAGCAAAACGACCCTATACAACACCACAGTCCATGTTCATCGTAAAGAAGGTATATGTGCATTTCCGGTTTGATGTCTGATTAAAAAGCAACCAGCAATCACATTACACTGTAGCTAAATTCTAAAGCATAAATGCTCTACATTTAGAGAAAGTCAAACAACCCATACATATTTATTGCTCTTTGTACAAATTAACATTGTCTTTAATTTCTCTCTTGTTTACTTTCTTCTACACAGATTATTTCTAGTTGGTGTCTTTTTCCTCCACTGCCATTCCAGTCTCTACATTTCAGAAGGTCAATTGCTCACCATGATCAACTAACTGTTCCATTGCTGCTCAACTGGCTTTAGACATTGGAACCTTGAGGCAGCTGTAGCTGCAGCGTTTCCACTCCAAATAGTCAATAATTCAATGTTAAGACAAGGACATATTTGTAACCTGTTGAAGAGATGGGCTATACCTTCAAATTGATAAATCAGAGAACACTATGGGGGAGGGACCACCATGATGTTTAAAGAAATTGAATAGAAGACAGAGTAAATTGGGGTTGGAAGTACTATTTTATAATCCCCAAAGTTGTGATCTTTTCATTAAATTATTATGTAGAACTTATTGTTAGTTTAGGCCTCAAATTTTATGGTTGCCTAGCGACAACTTCCCTACACAATCACATTGACATTGACATGTCCTACTTCACACAGAGGACTAGGGGTTGGAGGTTAGTTGTCATTTGTATATTGCTGGTGCCTGAGTTCTGACTATCAAGGTTTATTGTGGTCCCTGATTATTTCCAGCTGGTCCTCCAATCTAAACTAAGCTCTTGTTTCCTATGCATTTCGTAAAGCAGTGTAACAAGGCAATCCTGGGTAGGAGTAGACTTCAATTGCTCCTATTGGGGAACCTCAGTGAGAAAATACATGATTGGATGTTGGGGTTGGGGATGGAAATGTAGTTCAGGTGGTAGAGTACTTGCCTAGAAAGCAGGAAGCCCTGGGTTAGCTCCCTAGCTCTGCATAAAACCCTAGTGTAGTGGTGCACACTTGAATCCTACCACTGAGGAGGTAGAGCAAGGAAGATTAGACATTTAATATCTTTGTCAACTACATATCAAGTTTGGGGTCATCCTGTGCAATGAAACCCTGTCTAAAGAAACAATGGGTGGGGCCAGAGAGATAGTTCAGGCAGTAGAATGCTTGCCTTGCAAGCACGAAGACCCAAGTTTGATTTCCAGAACACATTTAAAAGTAGTTGGGTGAGTTGGCATTGGTTTGATGTCCTAACACAGGGGAGATGGAGACAGGTGGATCCCTGGGCTTCACTGACCAGCCAGCCTAGTCTATCTGGTGAGTTCCAAGCCTGTGAGAGACCCTGTCTCAAACAAAACAAAACAAAACAAAACAAAACAAAACAAAACAAAACAAAACAAAACGGTGGATAATACTTGAGGTTGTCCTCAGGCCTCCTCATGCAGACCTACATGCATCCACATGAGCACACACACACACACACACGCCATCTTTTAGCACTACAGATACAAGTCAGGTAGTACCTGTTTTCTGGAGGAAAGCTTTGGAAATGAGACTTGCTGGAAATCCCTGGATTTTCTCCATCCGACTATACAAGTATGTATTTTAGTTGTGTCGTTTGGGAATTTCTTTCAGCTGTGTTAGTTTTCTGTCGACTTCACAGGTTTCTGGGGGACAAGCTGCTACTCTCCTCAGTCACTTTAACTGTAAGTTATTTCTCATTTAGATTTCTGTGTGCTCTTATTTTAGGAGCTGTTCATAGAAGACAAAGTGGAGACCCTGGGGATATTCTTTTTCAGTCCAAACCATCACCATTATATAATATTGCTCTTAGGAAATACATAGTTAAATGGTTTGCTTCTAATGCTATCAGACCTACGTTACTAGAGATTAGTATTGTGGTATTCAAGAATGGATAGAGTTTAACTTTAGAATAGAAAAATAAGGATTGGGAAAGAAGACCTTGAATGTGAATGCTGGAAAGTGTTCCTCTCCAATTCAGCCCTTGGCTGGGTCAATAGTTGTCTATATTGCTCTGTTTATCACTTGTTCTCCAAAGGAGAGGTGTCTGCTTTCCTCAGCAATGCATTCCACCACCTGGTATGATGCCTATCACATGGCAAGCAACAAATATAAATTTGTTGAATTAAAGTTAAAATGAATAAATGCTGAAAGTGTTGACTAGAATATAGTTAAATACATAGCCTTGATTTCTGTCTTAGTGAGGGTTCCTATTGCTGTGGTAAAACATCCTTGGGGAGGAGAAGGTTGATTTTAGGCTATGTTTCCACATCACAGTCTGTCATCTAAGGAAATCAGGGCAGGGACACAAGCAGGGCAGGAACCTGAAGCAGAAGCCATAGAGGAGTGCTGTTTACTGGCTTGCTCCCTATGCCTTGATTAGCCAGCTTTCCTATCATCCGGGACCACGTGTGCAGGGGTGGCACCACTTTCTGTGAGCTGAGCCTACCCATATCAATCATCAGTCAAAAATAACGCCCTGTGGGTTTCCCACAAGCCAATCTGGTCAGGGCATTTTCTCAGTTGAGGTTTCCTCTTCCCAAGTGACTCTAGCTTGTGTCAAGTTGACAGAACACTAGCCAGCACAATTTTGAAGCATTCTTTCTTATTCTCATTATTCTTTAGATACCAAGTTTTCTCGAGAAGATATGGTTCAACTTGTCAGTTTTTTAAAAAACTTTAAAAAACTAACCAGTTTTTTAATGGCCTAGCATTTGCATTCTTTCTAGTGCATTCTCTGCGGCTCCATGGAAATGAATCTGTTTTACTTTCCAGTAAGTTGTGGTGGGACAAGCTTTCCACAATGGACACCATGGTTCCTTGAAATAAAAAGGAGAGCAACTCCAATGTTTGAACAACCTTCTTCCCTTCCCAGAATAAAGACTTTGCATCTAATGCTAGGGCCTGAAGCAAAAGTCTACCCAGGGGTCAATGTGTCTTACCTGGGCCTATTTCCTTCTGGATGTGGGTGGTGCTTTATTTAGTCTTGCATGGAGAAGGTTGGTTTCCTGCAGAACGGGCTTGGAAGATATTCTCAAGGTAGTACACCATGTCTGCTTGCGACTAGGCAATTCCAGCTCCAGAGCTGTTCTTTTGAACAGAATGAGTATATTCTTGCTAAATAGTGCAGCTCATTCAAGCCCTCACGTTGATCCCCATTTCAGACTTTTTTTTCAACTCCTGAACTTGCCCTTGGTTCACTGTGGAGGGTGGGTCTGTGTCCCTAAAGACTTCCCACATTCTGTTGTTCAACAGCTGTTTCCAGAGGCCTGTTATCCTCACACCCACACAAGTCTGAAAATAGCAGCCCGTCCCTCCCTGTACAGTCTGTGCTTTCAAAGGCACAGTTTGCTCAGTTCTGCCTTTCATTCGCCTTTAGTTCAGTTTTCCCTTGCTTACAAGCTATTTGCAAAGCTCACCATGGCAAGCAGTGGAAAAAATATGTATGTATACATCTCCAATAGATGCAAATCAGGTGAACGACCAGCTTTATCAACACTGGCTTTTCCCAACAGTGTTGGCTCTTCCAGCATAAAGAAAATGGTTTTGTTGATTTAGTGTCTGTAGCAGAGATGTCCCAGGCTCGAAATGGCTCCTGGCTACTGTGACAGCTTCATTCTCTGATTTATGTCTTTCAAAACTTCCCCTTTCACTGATCCTTCCTACTTTTGAGTTTCTTTTTAAAATTTGCAATGACATGCTTAGAATATAAAATTAACAATTTTAAAATGAACAGTTCAGTGGCATTTATTATGTTCACAATGTTACAAAAGCACTAACTCTAGTTGTAAAACATTTTCATTATCCCAAAGAAACCCCTGTGTCTATTAAAAAAAATCAATCCATGTTCCTTCCCCTCCCTCACCTCCTTCCCTGCTTACTCATTCTTCTTTTTGCCTCCGTGATCTTACCTATTCTCAGCATTTCACACTAGCAGAATTGTATGTGATGCCTTTGGTCTGGTTTCATTCATTTTGCATCAAGTTTTCAATGTTCATCATGTTGTAGTATATGTTAGTATTTGTTCTTTTTAATGGCCGAGTGCTATTCTGGTGCGTGTCTATGTACCACATGTTTTTTATCCACTCATCTATCAATGGGCATTTGGATTGTTTTCAGTTTGCACATTTACTGTAAAGAGCGCTGATACAAACAATGTCATAAAATGAGCTTTATTTGCCATTCTCTTGGATACATACCCCGTATTCATTTGTTTTCTGCGGCTGTGATAAAATACCCTGACAAAGGCAACGTAGGGACGAAGCTGTTTATAGTTCCAAAGGGGATACAGTCCACTGTGATAGCAGCAGGAGTGAGGCTGGCCCAGCAGTCAGGAAGCAGAGTGATCATATTTCCTCCACACACACAGGAAGCAGAGAGGGAGAGAATAGGAAGTGGGACCAGGCTATGGAATTTCAAGGCCCACACCAGTGACCCACTTCCTCTAGCAAGGCTCCACCTCCTATAGATTTCACAACCTTCCCGAAAGGCAACACTAACTGCGGACCAAGTTGTTCAAACACAAGCCTATTGGGGACATTTCCTGTTCAAAGCACAGCAGATACTTAAGGATTGGTCTTCTTGGTTATATTGTGTCTTATTTTTTTCTGTTGCAGTGATAGAAACACGATCAAGGTAATTTATAGAAGGCTTTATTATGTTTACTGTTCCAGAGGAATAAGAATGTATCATGGCAGGGAGACATGGCAACAAGCAGCTGGCTTGATGGCTGGAGCCCAAACTGAGTGCTTGCATCTTGAACCAGAAGTACAAAGCGGAGAAAGCAGCTGGAAATGGTGTGGGTTTTTAAACTCTCCAAGCCAGCCTCCCCTGTCCCATTTCCTCTAACAATGCCACACCTCCTAAGCCTCCCCAAATAGACCACAAACTGGGGACTAGGTATTCAAATATGGGAGCCTATGGGGAACATTCTCATCCAAACCATACACAGTAATTTTATATTTCACATTCTGAAGAATGTGAAACCGCTTTTCACAGTGGCCACACCATTTTACATTAATTTTTGTTTATGAGAATCTATGTGTGTGAGTGTGCTATGTATACATGTGTGTATATGGGTGTACATGCCCGTGTGTGTGTGTGTGTGTGTGTGTGTGTGTGTGTACTCAGAGGCTAACGGAGATTATTGGGCATGCTCTATCCTTCCATGCCTTATTTCTTTGACTCAGGGTCCCTCTGTGAACCTGAAGTTCACTTTTTTTTGACTAGGCTTGCATCTAGTGAACCCCAGGCGGTCTCCTATCTTTGTTTCTCTAAGTGCTTGGATTGCTGATGTGTGTGGGATGCCCAGCTTGATACATGGGTGCTGGGATTTGAACTCTCATCCTCATGTTTGAGAGCAAGTGCTCCCAGCCATTGAGCCACCTCTCCAGCCTCCATTTGACATTCTTTAATTAAAGTTTTTATTTTTTTCATTTTATCTGTGTGGGTGGTTTACCTGAATGTATGTCTGTGTACCGCGCGCATGTGCCTGGTGTCCACAGAGACCAGAAGAGGGTGTCAGATCCCCTGGAACTGGAACTACAGGCAGTTGTGAGGCACCATGTAGGTGTGGGAATTAAACACAGGTCCTCTAGAAGAGCAGCGGGTGTTATTACCCACTGAGCCGTCTCTCCAGCCCCATTTTACATTCTTAATAGTAATGCACAAAATTTCCTCCTCCTCATCAGCTCTTATTATTTTCATTCTTTGATTATAGTCATCCTTGTGTGTTTGAAGTAGGTCTCATTATGATTGCGATTAGCATTTCCCTTATGACTAATGATTTTGAACATTTATTAAAGTGCTTGTTCCAGACAGACGTTTATTCTCCTCTCTTGCCTCCTTTGTTATGGAGTTGTAAAGGTCCCTAAAAATTCTGGGTAATAGACTCTTGTCAGATATATGTTTTTAAAACATTTTATTCCACTTTGTAAGTTGTGTTTTCACCTTCTTAACAAATGTCTTTTTGAGACAGTGGTTCTCTGTATAGCCTTGAACTCCAGAGGTTCCTGCTTCACCCTCTGAGTGCTGGGATCCCAGGTGCGTGTCTCCATGGCCATCTGATAAATGTCCTTTGATGCACAGAAGTTTTTTTTTATGTTGATGAAGTCTAGTTCCACAGACCTTGTCTTATATGTAGACACATGGAGGTGGAGAGAAGGCTGGTTATTTCTGGTAAACTCACTAACAGCCTAACTCCATCCTTAGAACATTATTAGACCATGCTGGTCCTGGTGGTCAATTTGCACTCTCAGGTCTTATTTGAAGAGCAATTTTATTTCAAACTAGTACACTTTTATATTAGGCTTGCTTATAGATTGTTGTAATGTTAAAAATCTTTATTTCTGAGGATGGAGTTACTCACTTGACAGAGTGCTTGTCTAACATGCATGAAATCCTGGGTTGCATCTCCAGCATCACATATGCTAGGCATGAAGGTGCACACCTGGAATCCCAGCACTGGGGCCATGGAGGAAGAAGGATCAGAAGTTCAAGGTCATCTTGGACTACATGGTGAGTTTGTGGCCAGTCTGGACTACATAAGACTTTGTGTTTGAAGAGAAAGAAAGGGAGAAAGAAAGAAAGGAAAAGAAACATTCGTTTGCTTTTTTTGTTGTTGTTTAGAAAGGGTGTGGGGTTGGGTTGGTTGGAAGGATCAGGGATGAATTGGGGGAGGGGAAGTATGATCAGAAAGTATTGTATGAAAATGTTTTTCAATAAAAAGAGGAACATCTACTGTTATAAATCTAGATCTTTTTGTCTTATAATGCCATTTACCAGTGGAATTTAGAATACATGGTGGTTTAGAAAGAAGGAGTATGCAGTTATTGCATCTCCAGCTCACACGTGACTTTGTGACTCTGCACTCCTATGTGCAGCAGGCTACATGTCATCTCTCTCGGGGTGTGTAAAAAGACTCAAATTTAGAATGCTAACCAACACTTTGCTTTCTAATGGCCATTTGTGTTGCTATGCACTTTCAGTTTTCCACATCTCAACAAAGGCAGCTTCATTCTTCCAGTAACTCAGACCAAGCCTATTGGATTCATCCTTGATTCTTTCCTTTGCTTCCCATTCTACAGCTAGATCATTAGCATAGTCTGCTTAGTAAGCTAGCAAAATATGGATATCCTAAAATTGATGATTCTCTTAACTGCCAGGGGTGGCAGTCAGTTAAAAACACATCACATATCTCATTAGCCCACATTCTTACATTCTTATTGGTCTACTGCCCCTCATTAGTCAGGATTCTCTAGAGGACTAGAATGGATAAAGTGAATATATATTACAAAGGGGATTTATTAGATTGGGTTAAATGGCATATGCTGGGTAGTTTAACAATGGCTAGCTCCCCACTGGAGAGGCTGAGAACTCAATAGCTTCTCAGTCCACCAGACTGGATGCCTCAGTAGTTCCAACCTGGTATCGAAGGTCTGGGGGAATCCCACAGAGCCACTGGTTTTCAGTACATCTTGGAAGCCCAAAGAAGCTGGGTTCTGATGTTAGGGAAGGAATGTAACAGCAGCAACAGGACAGATGAACTCACCATTAGAGTAGAAGAACTTGCCAGCAAGATGTGAAGACAATGAGTCAAAAAGCAAAGCTTTCCCCACCAGCCTGCCTTTTATCTGGGTTGCCACTGGAAGACATCACTCACATTTAGGATGGGTCATCTCATTTCAAATAGCCTGATCCAAAGATCCACTTCAGGTGAGCCCAGAGGCTTAACTTTTAGTTGATTCCAGGTCTAGTCAAGTTGAAAACTCAAATTGGTCATCATATCCCATTTCCCTCAACAGTGTGTTAGCCACATAAAGCAAGAAGAGTTCTTTCAAAGAGGACCGCAGGTTGTGCCACTTGTGTGTTTAACCCTTTTAGGGACACCTTCACTCAGAGTGAAGACCCAACGTGTTTCACCTTCATTCCCTGCTATCTTGTCCTCTCCATGCTCATTCTACTCCAAGCTCATCTGCTGTTTCTTGAGGACTCTATTGATTATATATTTCTGTTCCTTCTGCTTGGAACATTGTCCTTCCTTTGCATACATTAAGGACACTAGAGATTTCTCACATGAGGCATCAAATTGTGTTGATTTAAATATATTAATGATAAACTCCTAAGTCACCATTACGCGCCAGTGTGGGGTTAAGCAAAGAAATCAAAGCACTTTCCCTTGGAGTAGTTTGACCTAGAGCAAGTCCAGATTTGAATTCTCCACTTCTCTCCCTTTCTTTCATCTCTCAGTACCTTATGTTTTCTGGCCTACCTGTAATCTGCCTCTTGTATGAGTCTGAATCTGAGCACCTATGCCTTGCCTGAATGCTATCTGTCTTGTCTATGTCTGTACCTAACAAAAGGATTTTGCTCTGTATTTGTTGTGTTTCACAGAAAGGATCACATCTGAAAGGAATCGGGGATATTTAACAGAAATCTCTAGCAGAGTTTTTACATGGTATTATTTATTCCAATTGACTCTGAAATACTAAAGAAAGCAAACATTCATTGCAAACATCACCATATCCATATTGTTTACAATGTTTATGATAGATATTTAATGTATAAAGTTGCTTTCAACCTATTTGCTGTGTTCAGCATTTGTTATCGTAAACACACACACACACACACACACACATTATTCTGGGTCAGGTGCATAGTGGAGTACATAATTTAAGATTACAGCTATACTTTAGGTTGTAACAGTTGAATACATGGGAAATCCAAGGCAAGTAAGATTGGTTGTTACCTTGTTCTCTTAAAGGCAGGTTGGAAAAAAGAAAAAGAAAAAGAGAAGGGCAGAGTACAGAGTAGGACAGCAGTTTTAAGTCTCTAGTGACTTCAGGGTGTATTATTGAATAGGCCTGGGAAAAAGTCCTAGTCTTTTACAATGTAAGAGATATTTTCATAAAGTGTGTTACCATGTTCCTTATAGCTGTAAAACTCACCCTGACTGCCCTCAGGACTCTGCTTAAGGCCTTCCACATCTAGGGTCTTACTTGATGTGCTCATCTGTGAGAGCATCACCTTTCCCACCTTGCCCTGTCTATGCTCCCCAGTGCCACTGCCCCCAAGTGTCCCTAGCATTCTGTCCCTTCCTACAAGATTGAGTTCCACCTGAGTAGCTGAATAAAGACAAATTATGCCTTTCACATACATTTTGTGACTTTCCTTCACCATCAAAGATGAAAGAGACTAGATGCATGGCAGCTTCTGCCTCCTGGGGGCCTTCAAGGGCTGCACTGTAGTGCTCTTTCTGAATTACCCAGCTTATTAATTTTTAAGCAGGAGTGCCTCCATTTATGTGATATGGTCCATTGTGCTCTGAGCTAACTCATTAAGGATTCCCCTGTATGCATTCAGATAATGACTGTAGTACTCAGAAGAAACCATTACAAATTTCCATGTGGTATCCCAGAGGATTAAAATCAAACCTTGAAGCTCATGGGGAATGTCCCTGACTCTGTGATCTCTCAGGCTCTCAAAGTCAGTTTGATGATTAATGATTCCAGTTCACAGCATTCCCGGAACTGTGATCGAATCAAGTGACAGACTATCCAGTGAGAAAGCAATGATTCCTTTTGCTTCCCTTTTGTTACACAGTGGAAATTCAAGGGAACACTTTCAGGTGTCACCGCTTCTCTCTGATTCTTGCTGGGGAGAAAGAATCTGCCCTCTAGCAAAACCTCAGTGCCAGGAATGGTTACATCTTGTTGAGACGATGGTCAAAGGAGTCCCATGAACTCTCCCTAAATATCACAGGTGATTATTGCCAAGGCTATTGGTTGCTCTCAACAACCTGATGCTAAGTAAGACCCTATTGCTGAAGACAACACTATGTCATCAAACAAGGAAAAGTTGAGCTGGTACCCAGCCAAAAGCTTTACCCCTACTGACTAGTGTTCACAATGCTAGAAGGTGCTCCTCAGGCTGCCGTAGGAGAAAGGCAATCATCACTATCACCCAGCTACAAACCCAGCAACCTACAACAATGACCGTGTGCAAGATATACTGGTGAAATAGTAGCACAAATGTTATGTTTTTAATCAGACTTAAGGCCCACTCCAGAGATGGACCCCATACCTGGTAAAGCTAATGTGGCTAAGAACATGAGACTAGATAGGCCATGGGCCTAGCGGAAGAGTCATTACTATTATTTTGCTAAAGGAACATAGCAATAAAATTATACGTAATGATATACTGATATAGCCATAGATATGTGTCGCACTCAACTCACATCAGAGAAATTTCTTGCAGTAGATGATAATTACCACAGAGACCTACAAATGGATGATGTGCAGAGAGGGAGAGACTTTGGAACATTCAGCTCTAAATGGGAGGTCTTCATCAAACTTTTCCCCTCAGGGCAGATCTCATGTCTAGGAATAGTTCGTCCGTACAAAGCAAACTCCATGTTTTTATTTTATTTTATGTTTTTGGTGTGTGCTTTCTGTTTTGTTTTATTTTGTCCTTTTTATCTTATTAGTTTTGTTTGTTTGTGTGCTTTTTGTGTGTGTGTGTGTGTGTGACACATGAAGTTGGGTAGGTAGGGAGGTGGAGTGGGAGAGGGAAAAACATGATCAAAATATAGTGTATTAAAAATAATTAGAAAAGAAGAACCTGGCCTCTATATTCAGGATCATCAGCATGTTATAGGTAAAACACTACAGAAGGCCAGATGGAAGTACTAAAGAATTCCCTGAACACACTATATTCAGCAGATTAAGAAACTAGAGCCTGAAGCTGGAGAGATGGGTAAGAGTGCTTGCCATCTGAGCATGAGGACCTGAGTTCTAATCCCCAGTGCTCATGTAAAGAAAGTTGGTCATGGCACACATGCCTGTATACCTGGCATTTGGGTGCAGAGACAGGCAAATCTTGAAAACTCACTGGCCAGCCAGCCTAGACAAATTGGTGAACTTCAGGTTCAGTGAAAGACTCTCCTTCAAAGGAATAAGATAGAGAGTAAGAGATGAAAACACCTGGCATTCTCCTCTGTGCGGGCTCACACACACACACACACACACACACACACACACACACACACACACATACATACACACACCCCCACTATAGTCTGCCACTTGCTAAACTTGCTATTCTAGGACTTGCTTTGGGTCTTAGAGCTAAACATGGGTAGGACTACTGGTGGACCATCTCAGAGCTGTAAGCGGCCTTTAAGGTCTACCATCATATCTGACTAAACGGAAGCATGGCACTTTTGAGACTACTTACCAGTGACCACAAAGCCATTCATGGGAGAGCCTGGGCTTCCTAACTCCCTATTCAGCATTTTTTCGAACCAGTCATGGAACTGCTGAGGGACTGTCTCTAGAATAAAATGCTATGGTCATTTCATCCATTACTGGCATTCACCTTTGGGAGTTGGGGTTGGCTAGAGCTAAGAGAAGATGATCTTTAGTGGACCAATGGCCTAATGATACTGTAAGTCTACCTATGTTTTTGATGAGCCAACCATGACTTTTTTAACCTTTATAAATATGTTGATGTGCAAATGTCCAGCGCTTTCCAAGGATGACTGATTTCTTTTAAGAGCAATGCTTTTCCAAATGTGGTCCTGGGACTATCATCATCAAAATCACCAAGGAGACACGAGTGCCTCATCCCAGACCAAGTAATTCCAAATTTTGGAGATGAGGTGAAACAATTAGTGTTTAATAAGTGCTCCTGAAGACTTTGGTGCTCATTCAAGTTCAAAACATGCATACTTAGTGGCTTCTATTTGTGTCTTGCTGGCTACCCCTGAGATACTTCATTCAATCTGCTTCCCATGTTGCTGTTGAGAGACCATGTGTGAAACCTGCTTCCTAGGATGCTCCTGAGCAACCAAAGCTGCCTTAGATGAGCAGTCTCAAAGTCTTCTGTCCCATGTATATATATGGTAGCTCGGGGCCAGGGACTGATAGGGGCAGCTTACCAAAGCCTCTTTGCCTGAAGATTGATCAGGTAAGGCTCTCCTATACTGTTTCCATTCTAGCATTCCTGTGGGATTTGGGAGAGAGATGGGGGAAGATGGAGAGGGAAAAGGTGAGGGCGACACATCCAGCCTCTAGGAGTCTCCCACAATGGCATCTGTGCTTTCTCCCAATCCTATTTTCCTATCTCCTTTACAGATTTATCCTACAAACAGCCCCTTGCTCAATACAAAGATTACTTGCCTGAGAACCACCAACTTTGGCTCTGTTTCTAAAAGGCCTTATCCAGGATAATTAGCAAGTTCACTTTAAAGATATCCCTCTCATGGGTTTGCATATGGGAATGAGCATATAACAGTGCGGGATGCCTTAAATCTACAATTCTCACATTCTACCAATGATTTGGAAGGTTCTTATGACTACATGGCATTTAATTTCGTGAACACTGACTTTATGTGAGAGCAATTCCAGGTGATAGAAATGGACAGACACCTGCTGTCCTGGCTAAAGCCAGTCCAATTGCTAATGTAATCTGCAGTTTGATTCTGTTGAGGTTAGAGAAAACTAGGAAATTCAGAGTATTGATCAGAGACATCTTTTTGCATTTGATTGGGTCATTCAGTCTCTGGAGGCATATATGGAATATTCATAGATCTGGTGCTAAGAGTTAGCTTTTCTGTAGGAAAGGGCCATGACACATCCAAGTCTAAACTCCAAAGGTACTGACTAAGTTCCTTCCCCAGCCCTAAAATCATGAGGAATGGATCCCTTGGGAGTTCCTTATCTTGAAATGGAAACAAGATTCAATGATGAGTCTGTTTTCAGGTTGCTTTCTCATGTCCATGGGCTCTGGAGTTCTTGGTTCCCATAGAGCCACATAGAAATGACCACAATTAGGACTCTGGATGTATGGCACTTGAGACATCCACTAAGTGAAATTTACCTCTGGGTTAACCAGGAACCATTTTTTCTAATGTTTTTCCTTTTTTTTCTCCAACCTGTCCTAATATAGGCTCCCAGGACCTGCATGAACAATTTTTCTAGACCCAACACAATGGAAATGAATTGTCAGCGGCCAGTTAGGAAAGAACCTTAGGCAGATTTCTCCATCCCTTTAAGACATCACAAGGCACAACTGTATTTTACTAGAGTCAATCCTCACAGGAAATGCAATATAAATGCTATAGCTCACTGTCCCAATATTCTGTTTTTGTAGACAGACTTTTCTTTGGGCCACTAGCTCACACAAAAAATGATACAGAGACTTATTAATTATAAAAGCTTGGCCTATAGCTTAGGCTTGTCCCAGTAGCTCTTATAACTTAAATTAACCTGTTTCTGTTCATCTATATGTTGCCATGTGACTGGTGGCTTTTACCTCTCCTCCTGCATGTCTGTTCTTTCTGTCTCAACTGGTGACTCCGCCTTTCTTCTTCCAAGAGTGCTCTCTGTCCAGAAGTCCCTGCTATATCTCCTGCCTAGCCACTGGCGATTTAGCTTTTTATTAAACGAATCACAGTGATGCATCTTCACAAAGTGTAAAGGAATATTTCACAACACTTTTTCATAAACCTGAAAGTCTCACATTGCAAATTGGGTGAATTTCCTTTTATTTAGCCTTTTCAGAACTATCTACCTGGTATTCCCAGCATGAAGCATTACAAAGAAAAGGGAATACTTTGGTGCACATACATACACCAACAAACACAGACATACACATAGACATACACAATACACAGATTTTTGAGATATTGCCACATGTATGAGACAATCCCTCATTGGCCTCAAACTTGCTGTGTAGACAAGGATGGCCTTGAGTTTCTGATCCTTCTGCCTCCAACCTCCCTACTGCTGGGATTATAGGCATACAACATCACACCCAGTTTATGTGGCTCTAGGGAGAGAATTCAGGGTCTTCTGCAGGCTAGGCAAACACTCTACCAAGTGAGCTCCATCCCTAGCTTCATAGTTGGGTGATTCTTTTATTTGTTTGTTTTATTTTATTTTATTTTTTTGAGACATAGTTTCATTTTGTAGCCCAAACTGCCCTGGAACTCACTAGCCTAGGTTAACCTTGAACCTATGGTGGTTCTGCTGCCCTTAAACTCTCAAATGCTGGGATTAAAGATGTAAGCCATCAGTCTTGATTTGAGAAATATATGAATGGACATTAATTTTAAGAATGAGCTGTCTATTCATTTCTGGATACTCATCATTTTATTTCCGGTTCACCACAGGAGAGATGAACATTAGATCATATTGTTGTAGCCCCTCTGAAAAGCTACCTTTGGTAGAGGTACATCCATGGCCAGCTTTGTTAGCCTTTGACTAAGGGTTTTGTAAATAACACCCCTACAGTACAGCAGTCACATTTATTCTAGGAGCATTGAAGATGCTCCCTGTGTGAAGACCTGTATAGGAGTGGTTTTTTTTTCAGCTCTCTGTTCTGGGTCAAACTTACCACCTCAGGATTACTGTCAATTTTTTTTCTTAGACAATGAGTCAAACAGTGACTGGGCCATTAGAAAGCATAGAGCCAAATTTTAGGTTTGTTTTTTGGGTGGAGCCTGAATATTTTCCTCTCTGCTTGCTTCAGTCATTGTACATTTCTACAAGCCCTGGCTTCTCAGTTTTACATATAGCTCACTTTAATAAATCTAAGGAACCATTTAGGATATTTTATGTGCCAAATTAGAGAGTAAATATGAGTATTTTAATAATTTTCAATCTTGGAAAATGTTATTGTATAAAGTGAGGGCACGTATGGGTGAAGGGAAGGTTTTTATTGTAGATATGAGGGAGAAAGTACAGCCAGAGGCATCTGGAAGATTCTAGAGCAGAGAGAGAAAGTAGTAGACTAAACACGGCCAGTAGATTGGACCAGGCCATGAGAGGAGTGAGAGAGAGGTGGGAAGAGTGACAGAGGAGGACAGAGCGAGAGTAAGAGCGTGAGAGTGAGAAAGAGAGAGACAGAGAGAGAGACACACACAGAGAGAGACACAGAGAGAGACAGAGAGACAGAGAGAGGGAGAGAGAGGGGACCAAGAGAGAACTAAGGCCAAAATAGCAGGGTTATATAGGAATGAGAAGCTGGGGAAGGAAGCCTGTGGGCTGGAGAGGTTTGGGGGTGGTGGTGAGAAGAGGCAGCATGCCAGAATGGAGTCTCTAACCTGTGTTTGCTGTGCTGAGAGAACCTGGGGGAAAACATGCTCTTCAGTATGCTAATAGTCACCACAGATAACTATCTATAACTTTTGACAGATAAGGAAATGCATTGCTTCTTTGGTAGAGGAAAATGGGTGCCCGAATTTGGGGGAGTGGAGTTTGCTTTGGACCAGACAGTTATCAAACTGCTCCGCATTCATCTGAAATCAAACCGAAAGTGCTAAGCAGATCATTCAGTAGCCTCCATTCTGAAATGGGGGTCAGGATTTACAGGGACAATTAAAATGTCAACCCTGCTAACAGACCAATGGCGGGCCTAGAGTCTGGGATCACTGAAGAAGGGAAGATCATATTTACAAAAATCCAAAAGAAAATAAAGGAGGAAGCAAACATTCCTCTTGATTTAAGAAAACGTTGCTAAGCTCAAAGGGCAACGGGTCAAAGATGGCAGATAGAGTTGTTGAGGGGAAAGTCTCATGAAATTTTATAGCATGGATCTTCTGGCTGCTTCTCTCTTGTTTTGCTGTTTTTGTTTTGAGATAGGGTTTCACTGTATAACCCTGGCTGTCCTGGAACTAGCTCTGTAGAGATCTAAATGGTCTTGAATTTACAGAGACCTTCTTCTGCCTCCCCAGTGCTGGGATTAAAGGTACGGGCCACCATCCCTGGCTTGCCTCTCCTTTTAATTAAACAAAAGCCTGGAAGACAACCAGAGAACATATACTTTCATGAAATTCTGTGGTGGATACTAAATGATTGTTCTTTATCTTGCTAGATATTTGCAAGAAGTGGTCTGATCACTTTAGTACAGGGAAGATTATCTTCTTCATATCATATTTACTTTCAAATGATTATTGGAGGACCCAGACTCAGTGGAAAAAAAGTCTGGGGACTGAATGTCAGAGGAAGAATGTTAGGGGAATGTTCCAGCTTTGCAATGACCACTGATGTTTTTCTTTTCTCTTTTGCCTGGCTGTTTGTAATAATGGTACCCAGGAAAGTTTGGAAGAACAACCCAGAAAACCATGAACAAGCATAATATTTCATGAAAAGAAGATGAAGCATGTAATAGTTCCCATATGCAATGTAATAGTGATAAGAAAACTGTAGAAAAACTCATCGTTCTCTCAAATCCACACTGATGGTTATAGGTCAGTGCTTCTCAACCTTCCTAATGCTGCGACCCTTTAGTACAGTTTCTCATGTTGTGGTGACCCTCAGCCACAAAATTATTTCATTGCTAATTTATAACTGTAATATTGCTACTGCTATGAATTCCAGTGTAAGGATTGTGACCCACAGATTGAGAACCACTGTTTTAGAGCCTCAGTGAGCTTTGGAGTCTTTGTGCTAGAATTACAATGATTAAGCTGTAAATGATTATGAGGTTTCATCAAAAGAGGCCCTTGCTCATCAGCTTTAATTTAGCATTTTTTCCTGCTAGTCATTGAAAATGCTGTTGAAGCTTAATTGAAAAAAACATTCTAACCTGCTTGTGGTGGTTTGAATGAGAACCCCCTCTCCCCTTGCAGCTATAAGCTCATGTATTTGAGCAGTTGGTCCCCAGTAGGTGTCAATGAGAATTGTAGGCAAATGGTCCTCCTCCATTTCATTTTCTGGTAAACATGCCTATAAGAAGTAGTTAAAACCCCAGCAAATCCTAGACAGTTTTAATGGGAGAAATATCAAATCTATGGCATTGAACTCTAGAGGAAGATCATTCAATCCTGTCACAACAGTTTGAGTATATTGGAAGAAGACCACTAGCTGAAGTCTGTGCACTGGTGACGAATACCCTAGATCCTTGTTTTTACTGAAAACTTGGCTCACCAACTCAGCTTAGACTTTCCCCCTGACAGGACATGGAAAGAACACTGTATGGAAAACCTGTTGTAGCCTGACTTTGGCCTTGGAATTCAACTATATGCATTGATCCCTTTTGTTGTTAATAGTACAAAATACTAGAGCTGGACTAACTTTATAAAGAAAAGAGGCTTACTTAGATCACAGCTTGGGAGGCTGCGAGTCTAAACAGCATGGCATGAAATCCGGAGAAACCCCTTCCCATCTGGTTTCATCACTTCTTCTTGGAAGGCATCTATAGGAGGAATATGACACTATCACTTCATAATAGTCCATGGACATGCCTACAATTGACCTAACAATCCACCACTTGGTTCCACCAATTAAAATTCTCATCACTTCCCAATACCACTCTTCTGGAGATCAGGACTCTGATACACAAACCTTTGAACATCCGTAAATTTCATCTGAACTATAGACTTCCAACCAACCTAATACAAAAAGAAAAATGTACTGACCTGTGTGTATCAGCTGTTCGTTGCCACTGTAGTACCATATAACACTCCATCCCTAAACTCAGTGGCATTAAAAGCCAACTAATTATTACTTTTGAGTATGCAAGAAGACAAGTCTTTTATTTATATTTTTATTTTATGTGCATTGGTGTTTTGCCTGTGTGTATGCCTGTGTGAGGGTGTTGGGCCCCTTGCAACTGTAGTTACAGACAGTTGTGAGCCACCATGTGGGTGCTGGGAATCGAACCCAGATTCTCTGGAAGAGCAGTCAGTGCTCTTAACTGCTGAGCTATCTCTCCAGCTCCAGCAGGGCTTTTATTGTTGCTGTGCTATGAACACATTTGTGGTCATGTGGATGTAAAGTCTTTGCCTCTGCTGAGCCACTTCCTGTCTGCTGCTCATTGGCTAGCCTGGTCACACTCACGTGGTGGTTTCAAGGGACTGGAAGCTCTAAATCCTTTTGAGGCCAATGCTTGGAGCTGATACATGATCATTCTTGGTACATCATTGGTCAAACGACTCAAAAGGTCACCCTAGAGTCTAGGCATGAAAAACAGGCAGTTTGAAAAAAAGTTACAGGGGCACTGAAGAAGTGGCTTAGGGGTTAAGGGCCATTGCTGTTCCAGAGGACCCCAGGTTGGTTCTCAGCACCCAAGTCAAGCAGCTCACAGTCCTCTGTAACTCCAGCTCTGGTGGATCTGATATTCTCTTTTCACCCCTGTGGGTACTAATACTGCACTCATGTGCACATCCCTACACACACACACACACACACACACACACACACACACACACACGTAATTAAAAACAAATGAATCTTTCAAAAAAGAATTGCAGGCCGAAGAATTGCATGGGTAAAAAATTGAGATCGTCTTGAAATAGTCTTCTGTGTTAAGTTTGTGTGCTTTCTTAAATATTGCTATGCTATATTTCATCTTATTATTACAAGGAAGACTCCAGTAACGTTATATGGAGGCAGAGAGTTTGTCTACAGATCTCACTGACAGGTTCAGATTTCTTCAAAGATTTAAAAAATATTTATTTATTTAATTTATTTCCTTATTTCTTTTTATTTCGAGACAAGGTCTCACTTTGCAGCCCCAGCTGTACTGGCACTTACTGTGTAGACCAGACTGTCCTCAAACTCATGGAGATCACCTGCCTTGGCCTCCTGAATGCTGAGATTAAAGGCATGTGCAATCTCTCTACTTCTCTCTGTCTGTCTCTGCATGTGTTTGTGTGTGTGTACACATGGAATTGCATGTGTCACAGTACATTTATAGAGGTCACAGCACAACTCTCAGAATCAGTTGTTTGGGACCCAGGGCCTGAATTCAGGCTGTCTGGTTTGGGCAGCTTTACCTACTGAGCCAGCTTGCTGGCCCTATTTAGGGATTTTTCTATCAGGAGCAAAGGTAGAAATTAATACTTCAGTTGAAAGAAAGTAGCTAGCCTGTGGATCTTCCCATGTGATGAATTACATGAGTAATGTCTCCATCTGTACCTAAAATACATAAGCATATGGCATATGGTGATTTGAGGAGTCAGATGGGGGCTTCAGACAGGAAACGCATCCTGTGTGTAAACTGCAGCTGGTGAGAAGAGACGCTCCTCGTTAGCAGGGAACAGAACCATTCATCACGTAAAGGAGGCTGGGGGTCAGCTGCTGCTCTGGTATCTGATGCAATCCTGGTGCAACCTCCCAGGCCAGACTGGAGTCAACACTGCAGTGAAATTGCCGAGAGAATGCAGATATTATTAAGAATGCGTTTTTCTACAGCAGGAGAGGAAAGGGGCTCCACACTCTCTCGTGTTTTCTGGTTAATAAACGTGGTGCAGAAAACTTTACCTGTGCAGGGATAAACAACCTTCTCTGGACCAACACCCAAAGAGGATATTGGGGGGAAGGTTAGTAAGCAGACACTCTCCTTCCAAAAGCAGGACATCTGTGCTAAACGTTTTTCGCAGTTGTATTTTCCAGTGGCTTCTAAGCATCTCTATGAAAAAACAGCAAATTCCAGGAAACTGCTGCCAAGATAGTAAGACACTTACAGCCCCGTTGCCCCCTCTACATAAGCAGAATGAACTGGGCTGGCCCTCTGAGTCCCAGGGCATCAGGGGTCCTTGTGTTTCTAAGTCACCTTGTAATGATTAATATTGAGTGCCCACTTGACAGATTCTAGAATCATCTAAGAGACAAACTTCCAGGCTTATCTGTTAGGTAGTTTATAGATCAGAGAAATTGAGGTGGGTATTAATCCCACCGATCTAGGATAAGATCACTACTACAATTTAAAGCCAAATTGGAAGAAAGCTTTAATTAAATACTAGCCAGGTGCATGGGCTCTGGCCAGGTCCAGGCTGGGTTTCCAGAAAATGGCCCCGAATCACAGTTTACAGCAGCTTAAGTATTTCTCATCAGTTCCAGGCAGGGGCAAGCATACATCCTGAGGTACTTCCAGCCTACTTCCAATCAGGGGACATGTTTCCTGCCTGTGAACCTCCCACCCACATGTGATCAAGCACATCCGGAGCAGATGGGTCAAACAAATTTGTTTAGGGGATGAAAAACAGGTGGCTTGTTATCTCCCATAAACAACAGCCTCCAGTACTTCAGGAACTATCTGTCCTTGAGCAAGAGGCTTGCAGATCAGAGGCATTTTCGTTTCATGGATCTCTTAGGCATAGTAATTCAAACTTCAAATGTAACTTTGGCTTTCACACTGGGAGACTCATTCTAAACATGGATGGCATCATTCCATCGGTTGAGGTCTTGGACTGAAGAAAAAGGAGAAAGAGAACTTAGCAGCAGCATTCATCTCCCTCCACTTCCTGACTGTAGACATAATGTGACCAGCTGCCTGATGCTCCTGCTGCCATGACTTCCCCAGCACCATGTTCCAGTTCCCTCAAACTGTGAGCCAAAACAAGCCCTGCCTCCCTTAAGTTGCTCTTGCCAGGTATTTTTATCACAATAAGAAAGATAACTAAAACACTACTTATCTGTGAATGGTAAGGAACGGATTTTATGTATTGCTGTATAGCAGAGCACTCTCCCAACCCTGCCTCAGCACAACAGATATATATTGATATTTATTGCTCGGTGGTTTCCATGGGCTGGAAATTGAAGAGCACTTTAGTTGAGTAGTTCTGGCTTTCTCCTGAAGTTGCAGTCATCAACACATCAGCTGGGGCTACAGTCATCTGAGGGCTAGCTTGGCTCTGGAGAACCAGATTCTAAGATGGCTGCTCATATGCATGGGTCCTTTGTTCCTCATCATATGTAACATCTGGAGAGCTGCCTGAGTGCATGAGTGTTCTTATGACATTGCTACTTGGAGAGGCAGGAAAGCGGGCTCTCTTACAACCCAACTTCTTTCAGAAGTAATGTATCATAGTTTCCTTTGTGTTCTTTTGATCATGAGAACTAATGTTGATATAATAGTGGAAGGGACAATAATAGGACTGTACTAAGGTGCTAATACCAGACAATAGGGACCACTGGGACATCTTGGGTGTTGTCATCTGTCTTAATTAGGGTTTTATTGTTGTGAAGAGACACCATGACCTCGGTAACTCTTATAAAGGAAGATGTTGGAGTTTGCTTGGCTTCCAGTTTCAGAGGTTTAGTCCATTATCATCATGGTGAAAAGTATAGCAGCATGGTGCTGGAGAAAGAGCCGAGAGTTCTCCATCTAGATCCACAGGCAATAGGAAGAGATGTGAGCCACTAGGCCTATCTTGAGCATCTGAGACTTCAAAGCCCACCTCCAGTGACACATTTTCTAACAAGGCCACACCTACTCCAACAAGGCCACATATCCTAATAGTGCTACTTCCTATGGGCCTATGGGGCCATTTTATTTCAAACCAATACATATCACAGACTCCTTCCTGAGTGGTTCCATAGTCTTGTGTAGAAGTAACACACAGACACATACAGACACACACACACATACAGACACACACACACACACACACACACACACACACACACACACAGCCCTCTGGCCCTAGATGTAAACTAGGCTTTAATAGAGGGGACTTTACAAAGGAAAAGAGCAGCTTGCTGTCAGTCCATCCATTGGGAGCTATTCTGACCTCACAGCAGTTACAAAGAGAAGCTGCACCCACTGGAAGGGGGAAGAGGGTCTCAGAAGGGAAGCCCAATGTATGATTCTCTCTCTCTCTCTCTGTCTCTCTGTCTCTCTCTGTCTCTGTCTCTCTCTCTCTCTCATCTATTTGTCTATCTATCTATCTATCTATCTATCTATCTATCTATCTATCTATCATCTATCTATCTATCTATCTATCTATCTATCTATCTATTGAAGATGGGAATATTTATCTAGTTTAACTTTGGTTAGAGAAGAAGCCTTGTTTAAAAGGAAGAGCTTTTGTCTGCCAGTATTGAAATCACTCAGCATCCTATTTTTGCAAAGCGAAGAAGTATGAAATATATGCGTTCATAATTCCTCATGCACAATTCCATGACCTAAATGCTTTGAAAAGCCAAAAGCTCTTCTCATTAGTGATTCGCTAGCAAAATTTGACTTCAGTTGTCCCAGAGCTTCTTATAGTCTCTGTTCTCATTTAGAGTAAATATCCATGCATTTCACTGCATAGAAGCTAATGCAGTTGATTATAGGATGCTACCCCAGAGCCTGCTGGGGAACTTAATAATAGATAATACAGACACTACATTGCCTTTCATAAAGTAGAATGTTATTTAATTCTGTGTGGGTGGGCACTGCTTTTGTTCAGTTAATGCCAACTAGGCAAGTTTTGTAAAAATGCCAGTTGTCTGACCGTACAGCATAAAATTAACCCTATTATTACATGGTCTAAAGCATTAAAAATTAAAATTGGAATCTTTTTTCTTATAAATATATACCTTATCAATTTTTATTTATTTTTAATTATTTATTTATTCTTATCTCATACAATACACCCTGACCAAAGTTTCCCCACCCTCCACTCCTCCAGGTCCCCACCCTCCACCCCCGCTATCTCCCCTCTCCCTCAGATCCACTCATCCTCTGTTTCAGAGGCCACCCAGTTCCTTACTCAAACTCTTTTGGTCCAGATATGTTTTAGTGTTTATATTTACATATTTGGAAACAGGGCTGTGGTGATGGCTCAGATCCAACTAGACGAGTTGGATCTCCAGAACCAATGTAAAAGTAGCCAAGCATGGTGATGGATACTTATAATAATCTCAGTGCTGGGAAGGCAGAGACAGGCAGATTCCTGTGTTAGCCCACTTGGCAAACGCCATGCCAGTGAGAGATTCTGTCTCAAAAGAAAGAAAGAAAGAAAGAAAGAAAGAAAGAAAGAAAGAAAGAAAGAAGGAAGGAAGGAAGGAAGGAAGGAAGGAAGGAAAGAAAAAGAGAGAGAGAGAAAGAAAAACAGTAGATAGCATTTGAGGAATAACCTCTGAGGTTGGCTTCTGGGCTTTACATGTACGTACACACATACACAGATACCTGTAGACATATATGCACCCTCACACGTACCAAACACACACACACACACACACACACACACAGAAAGAAATAATTATGCATGATATTGCATACAATATAACTTTTTTGTTGTTGCTGTTTTCTAGACAGGGTCTCACTGTATAGCTCTGGCTGTCCTGGAACTCACTCTGTAAACCAGGCTAGCCTCAAACTCAGAGATCCACCTGCCTTTGCCTCCTGAGTGCTGGTATTAAAGGTGTGCACCACCGTACCTGACTATGACACAACTCTTTAAAAGCTCTGTTTTCCTTTGATTAGATGTGTGTAGCCTTGTATAAATTATATAATCTCTGTCTTCCTCATCTGTCAAATGGGGCTATTTGCCCCTGGAGTTTACAGGAGGAATTCAGCAAGATGAAATGACAAGTGTTGTGACAGATAAAAAATACTATTCTATTGCCCTCAGCCACCATCTTTAGTCTAAGTTCTGAAAACCAGGCCTTGATTCTGAACAAATTCTGAGTAGTTGGCCCTTTTACATTTTTCTGAGTAATTAAGATAATTCCATCTTGCTTTAAGCATACTATGTGAACTTCCAGCCCAGATGAGATGCAATATTGCATAAATGCTTAGTGGGAACTAGACCAATAAACAGCCATTTACTCTAGTTCCCCCCTTTACTTCATGAATAGACCCAAACTGATCTGAATTTTGCTACATTTCTTGAAGCACAAAACAGCACCATCAATCAAAGGAACCTCGATGAAAGGAAGAGTGTGCACATTTTAAGCCAGTTAGGTCTGTCTTTTGCACTGAATTTAGAATGCAAGCTGACTGGCATCCAACAGCACTTTCTTAAATGCTGTGAAGTGGATTTTGGTGTTAGCTCCCAGTCAGAGGTCAGCATTTCAAAGAGATCAAAGTTCAGACTTGAAATTTCTATTTCTTTTTGTATTTCCCCCAACCACTGTTACACAAATTTCTTCTTTTCCGGGTAACGATCTATGTGTGGCTTCAACCTACCAATGAATAAACCATTTCTTCCTTCCCTTCCTGCCTTTCTCTACCTTCCTTTCTAACTCTGCTTCTCCCTTTTTCCTCCCTCCCTCCCTCTTTCCCTCCCTCCCTCCCTCCCTCCCTCCTTCCCTCTTTTTTTTTTTTTCTGAGACAGAATCTCATGTAGGCCAGACTGGCCTTGAATTCCCCATGCAACCAAGGATGACCTTGAACTTCTGATTCCCCTGCTTCCACCTCCCAAGTGCCGCCGTTACAGACTTACATTGTCATGCCTGGTTTAGATGCTGTACTGGAGGCAGAAGCCAGGACTTCCATATGCTAGACAAGTGCCACATCATCAGCTCTAGTCTTTCTTTCTTACTTTTATTTTTTATTCTAAAAATTTTAATAGTGCAAAAATGAGGATCATTTTAAAGAAATGATTGAAATGTCCTTCCAGTTAAAGTACTTTTTCAGCCCATTAGGTGGCCTGTCTCTAGAATTTGCATTAATTATGCATTTAAAGCAATTGAATCACCTCCTTCCCGTTTTATTCATTTCATTTTTTCTATTTTTCACTCTTTGCAGAGGGTTGATTAAATGAAGAGCTGAATCTCTTCTGTTGTAGTTTAAAGGTGGTGGGAAGAGTGACCTTGGCAGGTTGGAGCCAAGGGGCACTACAAAGTTACACCATACAACAGAACACACACGGGAGGTTTATTGGAGGAAGGGAAGGAAGATGCAAGAAGGAGCGACCGGCGAGACGGGCTTGCCTTTTATATGGTGATACGGCGCATGCACACGGGAAGCACACGGGGAGTGGCTGTAGATGATGATACATCCTGCCAGGACCCTTGAGAGCAGGCCAATGTAGATGCCTGAATGCTAATATCTTCCACTGAGGAAAGTAGCTTTAATGCATTGGAAAGCAGAAAGTGTGACAGTGGTACTCAACGACCAACTGCGTAAGTACAGCAGGCTATGATTTCATGTTTATAATTAGTTTGCAAGCTTGTTGCTCCCGTGAACTCTCTATTTCTGGAATTTTATAATTAAAAAAGTGGAATGGTTAATCATAATGGTCAACTTGATAAGATATAGAATTATACAAGACACAAACCTTTGGGCAAGTCTATGAAGGAATTTCTGGATTGAACTAACCGAGGAAGGAAGACACATCCCAACAGTGGTGGCACCATTCCATCAAATAGGGTCCTGGACAGGATGCAAACAAGAAGTGAGCTGGGTACCTTCATTCATTTCCCTCTGCTTCCTTACTGTGTGTGCAATGTGACCAGCTGTTGCGCACTGCGCCCTTATGCCTGCTCTGCCATATGAACAATACCTGCAAACTGTGAGCCAAAACAAACCCTTATTTCCTTGAGTAGCTTTTATATTTTGTCATAGCAATGAGAGAAAAGTGGCAGGTTGCTAGCTTGTAAGTAATGTGGTATAGGCTGTGATTGGTTTTCAGGACATGTATAGGTAAAGCATGTTGGCTTTGGATTTGAGTAGCTAGGTTTGAATTCTGTTCCTGAGTTCTTATTAGTAAGCCCCAGTAGCTGTGTAACACTAGATAAGCTTCTTAATTACCCTATACTCCATTTTGTTTGTTTATTTCTTTTAAGGTCTCACCACGTAGCTTTGGATGTTGTATTAGTTACGATTTTATTGCTGTGAAGAGACACCATAACCCCAGCAATCTTTATAAAGGAAAATATTTAGTTAGGGCTGGCTTACAATGCAGAGGTTTAGTCCATTATCATCATGGCAGGAAGCTTGGTGGCATACATGGTGCTGGAGAGATAGTCGAGAGTTCTACATCTGGATCCATGGGCAGCAGGAAAAAACTGCCACATTGGGCCTGGCTTGAGCTTCTGAGACCTCAAAGCCCACCTCCAGTGACGCACTTCCTCCAACAAGTTCACACCTACTCCAACAAGACCACACCTCTTAATAGTGCCATTCTCTATGGGCCTATAGAGGCCATTTCTATTCAAACCATCACAGCTCTCCTAGAACTCACTATGTAATCCAGGCTGGCCTCTAACTCATAGAGATCCACCTGCCTCTGCCTATTGAGTGCTAGGATTAAAGAGATGTGCCACTCTGCCCAGCTAGACTCCAGTCTCTTTATCTGATTAATGTGCTAATGCAACATGTCATTGTAGGGAACCTAGGGATGTAGCTCAGTGGTAGAGTGCTTGCCTAGGAAGTTTAATCCCTGACTAAAAGCAGACATATAAAATATGTAGACATCACAGGACACATCATTATTTTATGTATCACAAAGGAAAATTTTCTAATTATTAGATGTGTTTGAAGGTAGCATACAGTCTTCTATAGAAATATTAAATATTCCTGTAAAATTAATTAAATAAGTTAACAGTACAGACATGGTCTTTAATTTGTTTATTTATTTTGAGAAAGAGTTTTACCATGTAACCCTTGGTGGCCTGGAACTCATTATATAGAACAAGTTGGCTTCAAGGTCACAGAGATCAGCCTGCCTCCGCCTTCCAAGTTCTGGGAATAAAATACATGATCATTTTCAAATAATATAAAATTATACAAACACATCCAACCAATGTCAGTTTCCTGGTTTTGATATTTTATCAAAAATTTGTATGGCCTATCATTGGGGAAAAATGGAGAGATGTATGTATGGGACGTCTCTGTACCCTCTTAATAACTTACTGTGAATAACTGGTTACTTCAAAATAAAAAGTAGCAGTAAAGTATTTTTTTGGAATTGATGAAATTAGATACCGTTACTGACATGGTAATTGCTTTAGTAAGTGCCACTTGTTTTCTTTGGGGATGGATTAAAAATGGCTGCAAGAAGAGGCAGAGTCTATGTCTACTTCCCTTGAATTGAGTTTGGCTTTGTGACTTGCTTTGACCTGTAGAACATAACAGAATAACCCTGGGCAATTTCCCAGGTTGTGCCTGAAATGTGCAGCTTCCAGGTGGGTTTCATTCTCTTGTCATGGTCATGGCCTCTGTTCTCTTCCTGGCAGTGGTTGAGATAAACTCATTTCCTTTCTTTAAAAAAGGTGCTGCTTCATCCCTTAGAAATGATAAGAGAATTCTGCAATGCCCTAAATTAAGTTACAGACCAGAAAGTGGAGGGAGGAAACAGATAGGATGAGTCTATTTTAACTGACAGTTTCAAGCTAAATCAATAAAGAAAAAGGAAAAAAAATCCCACATCCCTCCCCTGTACACTGGAGATTAGCCATCAAGGCCACATCATGTTCTGCTTTTAGAACCAACCAGCCAAGTAGTAGCAAGAACTTCTCTTTGTGGACAATCTCCTATTCCCAGGCCATTTCCTGCTTCCAGTTGCTCTACAGCCAACTAGGATTTTGTGTCACAAGAACTTTTACTAACTGCGCCATTTCTCCAGCCCCAGTCTTTTTACCTTTGGCAAGCATCTGTACGTACCAAGCGGCCCTTCGTTTTAGACACACCTGTGTCTGATGGGTGGGTTTAACAGAAAATTCCCTCTTAGAACAAGGTCACCATGCTGTCAGGAGACTGATCCCATAGCTTAGCAGGCATGTCTCACATGCATCTGGGCTGCATGTACCTACCCCAGGATAGCTATGAATTTTTCCTGGCACACAATCATAAACTTACTTAAAACATGGATTGGCCGGGGGGGAGGGGGGGCGGCAAGTTTTCTTTTATAGTAAAATAGCTTTATTAAGGCATAGTTGATATGCACATACTTCAAGGGTACAATTTGTTAATTTTTTCACAGTTTTCTTATAGATTTTGTAAATGTATATACTGTATGTCGAAGCATGTTCTCCCATAACCCTTACTTTTCCTCTTCTCACCCCTCCCTCTATTAGTCCCCTTGGTCCACCTACTTAGACAATTTTAATTATACCCTCACAACGCCCCCCCCCACATGATTTGATATATCTATATAAAATCTAGGAACCACAAATGAGAGAATAAATAGATACCTGTCTTTCTGAGGTGGCTTCAATTCACTCAATATGATTATCTCCAGCTGTATCCATAGTCCATTGTATAGACAGCACAGCTTCCCTTTGCATTGCTTTGTTGTTGGACACCTAGGCTGTTCTCACAGCTTAGCTATTGTGAATAGTACTACAGCGTAATTATCTCTATGATGTCTGATTGTTTTTAAGGGTTTCTTTTGTTGTTATTGCTGTTGTTTTTTATTCCTGGTACTGAGGATGGAACCATAGAGACAAACCCCCCATGCTGCAATTGCTTTTGTAACTTGGTGGTGTGGTTCTCGAGCGTGACTTTGTAGGTGACAAGGTTGTGTCGCCATGTCAAAGGCTGGCCACTTCTGAAAGGACTCAGTGTTCCAACTGACTGCCTGCAGTAGTGCTAACTGTCAGGTGTGCAAGGGGCAACCTTGGGTGCTCTAGCCTATCCAACGTTCTAGATGCTTTAGCTTCCAAGGATAAAACTTGGGGTGCAATTATCCCTAAGCACTTTCAGACA
>CABHPP010142842.1:0-32215 GCA_902168425.1 Peromyscus attwateri
AAAAAAAAATAGCTGTCCAGCTGAATCAATAGATGAAAATTCATGACAAGTTTAAAGATGCTCAGAGTCCACACTATGAAGACAAAAATGGAATCAATGCCAGAGGCAGCTTGGTAACATTGCTTAGCTTCTGCACACAACTATTCCAAAATATCTTTATTGTAAGTGTTCTTCTAATGTTCACTTTGTAACATTGAATTCCCTTTTGACTCTTGCCACTATGAATACGATGATTCTGAGCTTTTCTGAAACAAACATTTTGATAAAGAGTTAGGAGAGTGGACATTCAAAAAAGAACCAGAAGATAAATCATATAAAGAACATTGGGGCCATATTTATTTCATTTTATATTTAAAATTTCTGAGGCTTGGAGTTTCTTAAGGAAAAATAGGAAGTGTTAGAAATTACATTATTTTTATAGTATCTAGACTACCCTCTCTGCCTGCTTCAATAACCAAACAACAATATGACTGAAAATTAAAGTCTTTATACTATATCATTAGCAAAATCTCATCTTTTGTCATTTTAAAAATATTAGTCAATTCCAGCCCCTTTCAATTTTCATCAGTATTAAAAATGAACAGACTAAAGGAAAGATAGTGTGCTGTCTTTTTTTGCTTTGAACAAGGACACAAGGAAGGAGAGAGGTAATCATTAGAAAATGGAAACTCTGGTGTCTTGAGATGAATTATGATCTTTTGTACCAAGTGGAATTTTAAATCTTACTTATTTTTGTAAGTGCCCTGCACAATTATCTATGTTTAGTTAATTTGGATGCTAATTTTAATCTCTATTCCCTAAAATTCATATTATTCATTCATCTACCACTTATTAACTTACCAGATATGAATAAGTACTGAATATTATATTTCACAAAACAAAGGAAGACATTTGGTTTGTTGATGGGAAAATAGTTATTTACTACAATGCAGTAGCAGTAGCAAGAGAGGAAAAACAGTCATTAGGAAATCATAAGAATTTAGATTTGGCAATGTCCTACATAGTGAAAAAAAACCCTCTGATAGACATTCTCATATGCTTTCTTCTAGGGTAATACTGGCACAGAAAGCACATTGCTTTCTACCTCATAGATGCACTATAGCACATGGTGAATAAAGGATGGGAACTCAACAAGATATATCTCTTGTTGGTCAATAAAAGACAGTTATATAAAGAATTTTTGTGCCTGCCTCCTAAATTAATATACCCTAACTTAGAGTGGTGATTGTATTAAAACAAAGCTGTTGAGGGAGAAGCATGCTGGGGACCAGCCTCAGCAGTTTCGGGGGTCTGAAGGATGGGATTCCTGGAAGGCGCAATAGCGACTCAGAGACAATGTCCGTGCAAGCTGACAGGTCACTTAGGGCTTCTGCAGTTGCTAAGTTTCTTTTTCTCCCCTAGCTTCTCTTAGCTTCTCTTAGTTTCTCTAACTTATCTTAGCTTTTGCTACAGCTTCTTTAGCTTCTGCTTTTGCCCTGGTAACCTCAGTCTTTTATTATCATAAGTAAAGGGGGAACAGAAAGAAAAGGGGAAATCACCCAATACAAAATGTTCTTATGATTCCAAAGGTTATTCTTAGAAAATCACCAATATATTCTTCATCATCTTTTAGTAAACACAGGAAAACTATCCCAGACTTAACACCAAAGCAAGCATAATCTATTTTTACTATTAATGATTATACAATCTTCTGAGCACTTGACCCAAAGGCTAGCAATATGCAATTTCGCAAAAAAAAGGTAAAAATAAGAACAGTGGTCAATGTACCAGACAGTCATTTCCTTCTCACACAGTCTGCTCCGACCTCAAGACCCCTGCAGCCACCTAAGTTCCTCCTCAGCCCTCTGCAAACATTAAGCCCCATGACTGGTGGGCTACACTGACCTCAGACAAGAAATCTATCCCTGCAAGTCAGCAACTTCTGTCCTTCTATATCCAGCAGTTCCAATGAAGACCTAATCTAATTTATAAAGCTTCCATTAAAGGAAGCTCACCTTTCTTGGCAGCTCTTTTCAATCTAGGAACCCAATAAAGCTGGTAGCAATCACTCCATCAATTGTCACATTATCTCCACACTCCTTCAGGAGGAATAAAAAATATCTGAATTAAAGTTGCTATCTTCCTTTCTTGGTGGAGGCCACCATTTTCCTCCTATTCTAGGTTCCCACACTTTTAGTTTGTCATCCCATCTATATGTTACTCCATCCACAGTCTTCAGCCAATACCCCTTAGGGTCTCAAGTTTTACACAGTGCACTTGGAATATCCTCAGAAACTGAATTATTTATCATGGCCAATTTGAGTCCAGTGTGTTGATACACATCATACCATGTGCTATAGTTGACCATACATTCAGTACAGTTTATCCAAGCATGAAAAGCTTCCCCAGGCTGCAGGTTCTTTTCCATGAACTATATAACTGCCTTAACCCCAGCCTGGGTGATCATCTCTGTATAATTTCCTGTGAAATTTACTTCACTCCTTTCCTGCATCACAGAAATCACCATTAATCTAGGAACACAGACCATGAAGATCAGATAGAAGAAGAAGACTAGTATTACAACAAGTATTTATATGGAGGAGGGCATGACATGTGCATGCCATAAAGCATGACCTTGGGACACGTAGGTATTTCTGCCTTGGCCCTCTAGAGGCATGCTAAGCAGAAGATCAGGAGGGGAACACACGGAGGGTTGATGGTACACAATCTCGGGTCCCCTTTTCTCCAGTCTCTGCTGGCAGCACGTCAGCCATCGTATATGCCATCCCCGGCAGAAGCACAAAGGGAATTGGTGTTTTAATAAGAAAAGAAAGACACAGAGACTAGTCTGCTTATTGTGTGAGAACTTGGGGCAATGATCTGAAATCACAAAGAGGACTTTTACCAGGAACCAAGTCTGCTGGAACCTTGATATTGTATTCTCTGACCTTCAGAACTATGAGAAGTGAATGTTATTTTACCTCTCAAGTGTTAGCAGTTCATATTCTTATCAAAGACAGAATGTCTTTTCAAAAGTACAGGACTCTATATCATTGTTGTGTAGTGTCACTAATAAAATCAACATTAAAATTATCCTTTTATTTTTACATCTGGATATCCTTTTTTATTGAGCTAATCTAGATCAAAAATACCAGTCTTGCACACTGGTCACTTAAATATATCTGTTGCATTTGTTAACCAACACATCAGTCCTGTCATGGGAAGGTATGATTCTATTTACAAAAATCTCTACACATTTCCGTTTCTCACAGAAATCATCCACTTAATTTCCACCATATTTTACACTGGTCTCCAGAAAATCATGTTGCTGGGAAAGGAAAATCAAAGGTTTCTGATGATGAGGTTGTACCAAAAAGCTTCTTTGAAGCTGTCAGTTTCACAGGTTCTCCAAAATCAGAAAATCCCCATCTCTACGGGCCCTGCCTGGTGCTCATTTTCAGCATAAGCAAAAAATGTCTATTGTTCCCCCCACTCAGAACAAACACAAAAAGATGGGGAAGGTGCCTATTGGATTATTTAAATAATGTCAAGGTCTGGGATTGGCTCTGCTTCCAAAGGATAACACTGTTTTATATAGACAGAAAAATATAGGGCATTAAATGGCATTGGATTAAAATACAGAGCTCAGAGAGAGCAGAAAAGTAGGGGGAAATATGTGCCTATCCTGTGTTTATCGATTACATGTCTCTTCAATATCAGCTTTGCCTGAGAACAAGTATCAGTAAGGAAAAGACGGTAAGGCTTCCATGCAAAGGGACCAGAGTAATATTGTATTTAAAGTATTTGAAATAATAACAGGTTCCTTGGGTATGGATACTGTGTCTGTTTTGTTCTTTAGATCAGCCTGGGGATGGCCACATCAGCCTTTTCTCTGAACAGGTAGGTCTATTTTCAACAATTTCTTTATATTGAGCTGTCATTTACCTCTCACAGCTTCCACCTTTGGGTCTCAGTTCAGTTGTCTGGAAGTACTCAAAACACATCTCAGCACTCACACATGCTGTGTCTGTGCATTTGAAGACAGCTATCATTCTCAGAAGTATCTCAAGTGCCTCCTGGGGTCATCTGCAGAGAATCATTTTCAGAATGTTTAGAAAGATGGCAAACCCTTAGTTCTGTATTGTATTTTATCTGCATCAACAAAGCAGCTACTATTTTATACACAAATGTTAGCTGTAACTTAATGAGAAGAAAATTTTCTTAGATTGTATACTTAAAGGTATTCTAAATATCTGAATAATTTTGGCAGTTAGTATTCTTAAGGGCAGAAAGTGGATATAATAACGTCACCTTAGTATCTTACAACACTCAATAGTAGATTGTATAGTCTCTGATTTACTGTTAAGCAATTTGGGCAAAATACAAATAATTCACAGCTGATGTGTAGCAGAGAAAGGATCTGAATTTAGATACGTGGAGTCAAAGTCTATATCCCTAAGCAGTGAGGTTTGATCCCTTGTCTCATGTGGACTGTAAAGCCATCAATTTTACTCTAGTTGTCTTAGAATCTTCCTTAACATTCGCACGGACACTACAAAGATCTTATAGTAGGTAAAGTAAACGGATGGAATGAAGAATGTGAGTTTGGAGGCTGCACTGCAGTGTGCCTGTAAGAACCAGAGGCTATGGAAAAGCCTGGTAGCTTGTGAAATTATGCATATGGACTTTTACAATGGTTATAAAACAGGATAGGAAACATATAATTGGGTTTTACTCTGAATGATGATGAAACTCAAGAATAAAGAAAAGTCTCTTGAGAATATTTATTGGTATATTTATTGGTATAAATAATATTTATTTGGCTATATAGAAAAATTAAATATATTTTGAATGTTTTTCCATAAGTTTTTGTATATTCAATTTTTTATCATTTTATTTTATGTATATAAGTGTTTTGCTTGCATTTATGTCTGTGTACTGTGTATGTGCTTGGGAACTACAGAGGGCAGAAGAGGACATTGGATCCCATAAAATTAGAGTTACAGACAGTTGTGAGCTGCTATGTGTATGTTGAATCAAATTCAGGTTCTCTGAAAGAATAGCCAATGATCTTAACCACTGAGCCATCTCTCCAGCCTCAAGTGACTATATTTTTACTTAAGTCAACATCTGGCAATTAAAAAAAAATTCCCATATAGCAGAAAACTTTCACAGCAAAAAATGTAAAGCTGTTGCATTATGTCAAAAATAGTTAGTTTTTAATAGTTACTTCAGCTGGGAGGTGGTGGCGCATGCCTTTAATCCCAGCACTCAGGAGGCAGAGGCAGGCGGATCTCTGTGAGTTCGAGGCCAGCCTGGACTACCAAGTGAGTTCCAGGAAAGGCACAAAGCTACACAGGGAAACCCTGTCTCGAAAAACCAAAAAAAAAAAAAAAATAGTTACTTCAACCATAAGACAAATTAAAAAGCACCATGGCAGAAAGTTTCACAATTCAAGAGAAAGTCTATCCTTTAAGAATTACTCACATTCATTTATTTGTTAGAAAAGTCTGATGGGAATATAGGGTTTAATTTGTACTTAGAGTGAACTTATACTGAATTGTTGTCCTGTTATTATTATGGAAATAGACTAGTAAGTTTTTTAAGATTAAATATCTAAATTTTCCTTTGGGAGACTAGAAAGCAAATCAGTAACTCCAAAGAAGTATGAAACAAGTCATGAACATCACTAAAAGTTTCAAATTATATAAAGAACTAAGGATATCTATACATGGAGTAATGTATGGGATGACTTCAAGTTTCTCATATAATCACTTCATGTTTGAAAATAGAAATATCAGTATATCTGATTAATTTATTCATTTCCACCTAATTATTTTGAAAACACAAATTGAAGATAAAATTTAATATCAAAGTCAATTTTTAAAACCCCAGAATACTGTTTTGTTATCAGCTGTAAAGAATTTCTTTTGAGTCTTCTTAATCTTTATTGTGGCATTTAAAATGGAAACTCATTAGGAAATAGTAATATTTCTTGTGTTGGTATGGGCACAAATTTGTAAGCAGATCTGTAATTGCATCTTGGATCTGATATTCTCCAGCTGTATGATATTAAAAATGGTAATAATGGAAGTTATAGGGATTTAGACATTTTATGTGAATTAGTTGTATCTATTTGGAGAGGTAGGTATTTTAAATTCTCATCTTGTGGGTGCAGAAGTACCTATAGGTAATATTGTTGAATATTTCTCTCACTAGTACTTGGGTAGATTTAGAAATGAGCTATGTCTTGCTAACACTGTAATTACCTTTCATTAATCAAGGATATCATGTTAAAAAATAGAAGTTGCTGTACTTCCAAATTTGTAGAAAATTAATAGCAAACATATGATCACAGTGGGTTTTCTTTGCCAAGTAGCCTTTGGCAGCTCAAACTTAATCTACATGGTATCTGGAATAATGATGAAGTATTTGAGTATAAGCTATTTTTTTTAGAAGTCTATTGAATTCTAGATGTCAGCCTTGGCTAACTTCGAAAGTTGAAAGCTGTAATTGGAGCCTGATGTGCCTGACTGCAAAAAGCTTTCCTGGAACAGTATGTTACAATGCAGTTAAATGTCAGATATATAAAAACAACTTGCATGGGTCACTGTTTTAAACAGTGACAAAAAGTTCTCCATAGGGCTTGCTACCCCCACATGTCAAATGGTAGATGAAGGTTGGTGGCTCTTTGTTCCAGTTTTTACTTTGTTCTGTATCTCTAGCTTCATTTCTTTATGATTCAGTAACTGAATCTTACTGTAAGGTATGTTCATTGATTCTATTTTTCTTTCTTTCATCCCTGTAATAAACTTTTCTCACATGATTAAGCAAAAATGTAACAGATCATAGATCAATTTTAATTATTAAATAAGTATATAATTTTTGCATGCTATTTTCATTGCTTTCTTTGGAATTGTGATTTCATTCTGTAAAAACTATGCCCAAATAGAATGTTATTAGCTATGTAGAGATATTTCACATCTTTATAACATCTAGAATTTATGTGGATGATACTTTATCATAGATTCTAAGTGTAGGAATAGACAGTGAGGAACTTCCGTATTTTAGAAATAGACATAAATTAATACCAAGATGTTCTAGTGTGTTATAGAGAATTAGAAGGAATATTACATTTATACTTTAAACAACAAGAAAAGACAATCAAAATAACTTTAAAATGTACCTGTTTCAAAAATCAGGGACAGAGGGCTTGCTTAACCCAAAGTCTCGGGAATGATAAGGGGATGGGGGATGTTTGTATCCTTGCTCACCTGGAAAGACATAGATTGACACTGGTAGAAAAAGTCAAAAAAGGAATAGAAGTTGATGAATTCCAAGCATGGGAATGTGAAGAAGTGTGAGACCTTGTGTATAATGGAGATTGGAGCAATTCAAATCCTGAAGCTCACCATGATCACATGTAAAAGGATTGAAAGAATTCATGAAAATGTTCTTGAGGGATGACTTGGATAGGAGACAAAAGACAGTTTCTTCTCAGGAGCATATGACAAAATGAGAAGAGTAAAATGTGACTAAGAGTCAAAAAACCAAAGATGATACCAAACATGTTCTTGGCCAACAATGAAATTAAAATTAGAAATTGGTAGCAAAAGACTTACTTATAAAATCACAACTATGGAAAATTAAACACACTTAGGAAAATATACTAGGATGTTAAGCATTTTGAGATAAATGAAACAATATTTTAAAATGTGTCAAAATGTATAGTATGTAGCTGTAGCAATGGTCAAAGGAAACTGTCATTGAATACTTAATTTGAGAAACCATAAATATTTAAAGTCAATAATGTATTTCCTTTTTTATCACTATTTTTAATTTATTTATTTATTTTACATCCTGACTGCAATTTCCCCTCCCTCCTTTCCTCCCATTCCCTCCCCCCACTTTCCCTTTACAACCCCTCCCCCACTTCTCCTCTATTTCTGTTCAGCAAGGGGCAGGTCTTCCATGAGTATTAGCAAATCATATCAAGTTGCCATAAGACGAAGCACCCCTCTTACCCATGTGCTTAGGCTGGATAAGACAATCCAGTATGAATAATAGGTTCCCAAGAGCCTGCCAAAGCATTAGGACCAGCTAGTGCTCCAATTTCTAGGAGTCCCACAAACAGATCAAGCTACACAACTGTCACATATGTGTAGAGGACCTAGGTCAGTCCCATTCAGGCTCCCTGGTTCAGACTCTGTGAGTTCCTGTAAACAAGGTTAGTTGTTTCTGTGGGATTTCTTGTGATGCCCTTGGCCTCTCTGGCTCCTACAATCCTTCCTTCCTCTCGTCAACAGGATTTCCCAAGCTTGGCCTAATGTTTGGCTATGGGTCTCTGCATCTGTTTCCATCAGTCACTAGGTGAAGGCTTTCTGATGAAAATTGATATAGTTACCAGTCTGACCACAGGAGACAGCCAGTTCAGGCTACCTATCCACTGTTGCTTCCAGTCTTAGCTGAGGTCATCCTTGTAGATTCCTGGGAGTTTCCCTTGCATCAGGGTTCTCCCTGACCCTGAAAAACCCCCTTTTCCAGTCATCTCTTTCTGTACTTTCCACCTCCATTCACCTTCCAACCTGATCTCTTAAGTTCCCATACCCACCTTCCCCCAGTCTACCCAGATCTCTTCTGTTTTCCCTTCCCAGGGAGATCCATGCATACTGCCTTGGGCCCTCCTTGTTACCTAGCTCTCTGGGTCTGTGGATTGTTATTCTTTATTTTACAGTTGATATTCACTTATGCGTGAGTGCATACCATGTTTGTCTTTCTGGTTCTGTCTTATCTCACTCAAGATGATTTTTTTTTCTAGTTCCTTTCATTTCCCTTCAAATTTCCCAATGTCATTGTTTTTAATAGCTGAGCAATACTGAATTGTGTAAATGTACCACATTTTCTTTTTCCATTCTTTGATTGAGGGGCATCTAGATTTTTTTACAGGTTCTGGCTATTACAAGTAAAGCTGATATGAACATAATTGAGCACACCTTGTAGTATGATTGAGCATCCTTTGGGTATATGCCCAAGAGTGGTATAGCTTAGTCCTGAGGTAGTTTTCTGATAAATTACCATATTGGTTTCCAAAGTGGCTGTGTAAGTTTGCACTCCCACCCACCAGCAATGTAGGAGTGTTCCCCTTGCTCCACATCCTCTGCAGCATAAGCTGTCACTAGTGTTTTTGACTTTAGCCATTGGGGCAGGTGTAAGATGGAATCTTAGAGTCATTTTAATTTGCATTTCCCTGATGGTTAAGGATGATGAACATTTAAGTGTTTCTCTTCATTTGAGATTCTTCCATTGAGAATTCTGTTACATCTGTATCCCATTCTTTAATTGGATTTTTTTTTTGGGTGTTTCTTGAGTTCTTTATACATTTTGGAGATCACCCCTGTTTCAGATGTAAGGTTGGTGAAGATCTTTTCCCATTCTGTAGGCTATTGTTTTGGCATATTGACAATGTCTTTTGCCTTCCAGAGCTTTTCAGTTTCAAGAGGTTCATTTATTAATAGTTGGTCTTAGTGCCTGTCCTACTATTGTTCTATTCAGAATTTGTCTCCTGTGCCAATGTGTTCAAGGCTATTCCCCACTTCCTTGTCTATCGAGTTCAGTGTAACTGGATTTATGTTGAGGTCTTTGATCCACTTGGACTTGAATTTTGTGCAAGGAGAGAGATATAGAGTTATTTACATTCTTCTACATGCCAGCATCCAGTTATGTCAGCACCTTTTGTTGAAGATGCTTCCTTTTCTCCATTGTGTAGTTTCCACTTCTTTGTGAAAAAATGCTCCCCAGGTCTTAAGCTAGCCAACAGGCCATGCCCTAGATGGAATGAATTCCCACTATACCTAGGACCAGCTTGGCCTCTGGTAGAGCTTCTGGGGCTATTCTTTCCACTGCTCTGGACTGTATATGAGCCTATGGCAAAAAATCTAAACATACATGTGTATGTTTTATCTGTTAATTAAGAATCTAAGCTAAGACTTTATAAAAAAAGATGGAGGAGGCCCGGCGTTGGTGGCGCACGCCTTTAATCCCAGCACTCGGGAGGCAGAGGCAGGCGGATCTCTGTGAGTTCGAGGCCAGCCTGGTCTACAAAGCGAGTTCCAAGAAAAGGCGCAAAGCTACACAGAGAAACCCTGTCTTGAAAAACCAAAAAAAAAAAGATGGAGGGATGGGTTATCCTTATAAATGATTTAGACCATCAGTGACTCTTGATCCTATGTAATTTTTGTGGACAGGTTAATGCTAGATGTAAACTGAAATTCTACAAACTCAAATTTCATTTCATTTATAAATGAGAAAGCAATCTCAAATTGATTTGACCTACATGATGCTGAGTTCATAGAAATTTCAAAAAGATTTTTGAAGTATTTTATTAGTTCTTTGAGAATTTCATGTAACATGTTTTGATCATATGTATCTCCTTCTCCTAATACTTCCAGATCCACCATTCCTTTCACATTCACCCACCTTTGTGTCATTTTTTTAAAAAAGCTCTTAAAGAATATTTTTTCTCAAATATTCTTGAATATGTGGCTCTCTACTGGAGCATAGTCAATTTACCAGGGGCTGCACTCTTAGGACAAACTGGCCTTCTTTTTCAAGGTGCTAACAATTTCCAATAGCTCCTTATCTAGGGATTGGACTTGGTGCCAAACTCCTCTATCCATGCTGGGATTTGACAGACTTGGGCTTGCATGGATCTTGTTCAGATGGTTACAATACAACTACTCTGAGTTTATATTTGCAGCTCTCCTGCTACAACCAGAAGACACTTTTTCCTTGTAGTCATCCACCTCCTATGACTCTTAATCTCTTTCCTCCCATCTTTCCACAATGATCCGAGTCATGGAAAAAGAAGATACGGTATATATCTCCATGTAGGGCCGAGCATTCTGAAATCTCACATTCCCTTCACTTTGACCAGTTGTGTGTCTCTGTGTTAATCTCAATCTACTACAAATAGAAGCTTTTCTAATGAGAGCTGAAATAAGAATTAACATATGGGATATATATATATATATAATTATATATATATATATATAATTATATATATATAAAACCATAGCTAGACATATTGATGATTACAGTGCTACAATGTGATATTTAATTGACATGTAATAACAAATTATTTTAAACTTCAAGGCAAAACTTACCCCAAGTCTAAGATGTTAACCAGTATCGTCAAGATGGCTCAGTTGGTAAAAGGACCTCGTCCAATCCTGAATACCCTAATTCAGTTCTTGAACAACACATATTACAAGGAGGGAACCATATTTCACAAGCTGGTCTCTGACTTCCATATGCCACATGCCATGGTACATGTGTGTCCACACCTACAGTAAATAACAAAAAAATAAAGGTAATGAAAAAGATTATCTAAAGACTCCATTGAGAAGATATGTATGCAATACTTTAAAAATATGTTTAAATAATATTTCCCTTGGAGTAATTTGCGTGTTCACTCTTAAAGGTTTAAGGAAAAGTTTAATGTCTTTATATATAAAGAATAATAAAAAATAGCTAGGGTAGGTGTAGTGAAAGAAGAAGAATGAACTTTCTAAATCATGAAATAGGACATCTGAATTTTATCCTAACTATGTTGTTGAGTTTGTGCTAAAATTATGAAATGTGCCCCAATATTTAGAATTTAAATAATAGTTAACTCTCTTGTGTTTAATGTGTAGTTTGTATCTTAGGATTTCTGTTGCTTTGACAATCACAGCAACTCTTATAAAGTAGAACATTTAATTGGGGTGGCTTCCTTACAGTTTCAGAGGTTCAGTCCATTCTAATTGTGGTGGGGAGCATGAGGGCATGCAAGTGGACATGGTGGTGGAGTAGTAGCTGAGACTCTTACATTGTGCAGTGTTGGGAGGTCAACTAAGACACTAGGCAGTATCCTAAGCATAGGAAACCACAAAGTCTGCCCCCACAGTGACACACCTCTTCCAACAAGGCCATACCCACTCCAACAAACCACCTTTCCTAATAGTGTCACTCCCCATGAAATTATGGGGCCCAATTACATTCAAACTACCACAGTATAAGACACGACACAGAAGGTGTGGGTTTTCTTAGGAAAATACCATACCCATACTCATTTAAGCTGTTTTTGATGTGTATTGGAAAGACAGAGTGAAATAAGCCATGATTGTGCACATTTCCCAAATTTTATTTACTATTTGTTTTCTTTTCACTTTATAAGGCTGCCCTGAATTTTGTCATACGTGAGTCCTTATAGAATATGGACTTTGTTTGTCTCTATGTTAATTATCTCAGTTCAGTTTACAGAAATTAGAAGAGCTTAGCATGACCATAAGGAAGTGTCAGAGCAATCTCTGCAGTGCACATATCACATCTACTCTACACAGAGTTGTCCTCTGAAAAACATTTGTTCCTATGCTCATCCATAACTAGTTATTTTCCAGAAAGTCAAATAAAAGTTCTTCATTTAGCTATTTGCATATAATGTTCATGACATGTTGAAATTAATTTAAGATTTTAGGTTGTGTGTTCTCCCAGCTTGTATACAAGGTGTTTACCAAAGTGGTACTCTAAATTTGTTACCATTAACTAGTATCTGTGGGCCTCTTGCATTACATCTGACTGACATTGAAGCAACCATTTATGGACTTCTTTCATCTCTTTACTGCCATTTGAAATCTTTTCTTTGGAAAATGGCACTCATTTGAGTGGACATTTGGGTCATTAAAGAGAGAAAGGGGAAAAAACAGAGTAAGTCACCATTGATCCCTAGAAAAATTCACGAGCATTGTAATTAGCTGACATTGACTTTGGAGTAAAAACTATTTGCTATGTAAAAGTAAAAGCCACCTCATTGGCTGTTTTCATATTCAGAATTGGACTTTCGTTCTTAGCAGTCAGAAATTTGCTCTTGAAGATGATATTAATTAGTTACTGGGTAAAACCATGTGATACAATTTTAGTATAATTGGGGGAACAATGAGATTGTTTGGGTAACAAGAATGAATCATTTAAGTATAAAAGAGCCTAGGAAATAATATTTATGCCTTAGTAATCCTCACCCTCAAAATGAACAAAGTTGCTTTTATAATTAGTAGAATAATGAAACATGTAATAATTGGACAATATCAGAAAAAAGCTTATAGATCAGTAATTCAATTTATTCCTTCTACAGGTGTAATAAAATATTATGTATTGACTGAATTAGCCTTGCTGTAAGTCCATGAACAAATATAGGCATTATACTTTGATTTACTAATTGAAAGATTGGTGTCAAAAATAGAAATGACAAAAATTTGTGAACATTTTAAGATGAGGGGAAGAAATTATCTAAATATAGGAATATCCATTTTCATCATAATCTTATTTCTTTCAGTGTTAATCCAATCTTTTCAAAATTGTAATAAAAGCCTTTATAATTGATCACATTGAAAAATATCTGTTTATCCCTAATATGATATAACTCCTGTCTATAAAACAAATAATTTTATTTATTTATTTATTTATTTATTTATTTGTTTGTTTGTTTGTTTGTCTCTTTGTTTTTCGAGATAGGGTTTCTCTATGTAGCTTTGCACCTTTACTGGAACTCTAGTCCAGGCTGCCTCGAACTCACAGAGATCTGCCTGCCTCTACTTAAAGGCATGTGCCACCACTGCCTGGCTAAATTTTTATTCATTGATTCTGGGGGTTTGTAATATTTTAAAATATCTCACAAAGGAGAATTCAAATCATAAGAATGATGGATTTTACACAAAAATTTCTAGTACAAAATTACTTTGTAGCAAGTATTTAGAAGCGTGTGTGTGTGTGTGTGTGTGTGTGTGTGTGTGTGTGTGTGTGTGTGTATTTATAATGAATTCAGAACATTCTCAGTGGTCTTTCATTTATTTTCATTTCAACAGTAAAATCTAATGCTGTGGGTACAAACACTGTTATATAAAAATGTGAGTTTTCTGCAAGGTTCAGCTGTGTGCAGTGTGCAGTTATACATGGGGCCATTAGAAACTATGTGCTAAGCTAATAGGTGACATGAACTATACATGAATAAATAGCAAAGCTAAACTCACAGCTTTTCGGACAGTTCTTCAGGGTGCTCAGGAACCCACTCTGTGTTTCTGCACATTCCCTACAGGATCCAGGTTGTGAGTGTTCCTTCGAAATGCCTCCTCTATGGCCTCTGCCTCACAACGATTATAAAATGGCTCCAATGCAAATACTGCTTCCTGAACTAATATTCCACAGTCTTCCTCACATAACTTCCTACTCTGTTATTCCATCTCGGTTCTGAGTATTTTTAAGTTTGTGGTCATTTTTTTCCCCAAACTTCATGTCTCCCTTTGTTTGTAGGTTTGTCCTTGATAACACTATTCTTTTAGGGAACTCAAACTGAGTCCCAACATATATTTTCTCTTTTTTTCTTTCTGTTATTTTCCCTATGTACTACTTCTTTATATTCTATTTTCCATTATTCCTAGAGCTCTAATGCAACAAGTATATGGAAGATTGTAATACAAAAGATTCCTTATTTAGTGTACTTGTTATATCAGTTAAGTAGGGAGGTTCTTTAATGGTGTCTTCACTGAGTCCTGCAGTATCCTTGGATTCGGTATCCACAGACAGAATCAATAACTGGTGAATAGCATCAAACACACTGGATTTTTATTAAAATGTGTAAACTTTTTTATGCCTGTGTGTTCTGTGCATCACATTAGATGTTATAATCAATCTAGAAATGAATTACAGTATGCAGAAGCACGTGAGCAGGTTCTGGGTAAATACACGGTTTTATACAAAGAACTTGAGCATTCATAGGATCTGTGAAGAGTCTAAGAATCCAGTCCCTTAATGAGCCTGGGAGATAATTGCCAACAAACTTACTTAAACTTAAACTGTATTTTTTTAATTTTTTTAATGAGGATATTAGTGTTGACAACATACAGAATTTGTGCCTGGCTTATAAGTATCAAAACCAGAGTTTGAACCTACTGATATTTGTTCTCAAATCATGGCTATTGTTGCATCTCCTTTTTCTTCTCTGACCTCTTTCAATGTTTTTCTATTTCTAGAGTTCTCTCTAACACACAAAAAGTTTTTTTTATAACCCCCACCCACCCAGATCATTCAGATTCCCATCTTTTTTATCCAAATTCCTTGGCAGGGGATAAAAGACAGCTGAAATTTGATCTCAATTTAATATTCAGGTTTCACCTTAGAGTGCTTGACATGCCAGGTTTCACCTCAGAGTGCTTGACATGGCACTCCAGCCACCCTGGGCCTTACTCAAGTCTCAGCAAGAGGTCTTTGTGTTCCACCTCTGTCATTGATCCAGCTGTTCATGAGGCTTGGAATATTTTTCCACTCTGTACCTTCCTGCCATAATTTTAGATTCTTAATAAGACATGAGAAAAATATAAAGCACAGATAAAAAGAGACAAAAGGAATCATGATAAGAATATTGAATACTGTTATGCAGCAGACAGCAGAACTATAGACTACTGCATGTCATATACACATCTTATGATCACTCATTGTCTTTCAGTACATGCATAAATTATTCATTCATTATTTTAGTCTCTTCTATGAATTCTTCTATTGTGATATTTTTAATTAAAACAGACTTTTTAAGAGTATTTTTTAGGTATATAAAACAATCAGAAATTCCATACCTCTGATTTACATGCATATGGTTTCTCCATTATTAATATCTGGTATTAGTGTAGTGCATTTGACACAGGTAGTGGGTGGGCCAGTACTGATACATCATTACTAATCCAATGCACAGTTTATACTAGGATTCACTGTGCAGTGCATTTCAAGGAGTTTGGGGAAATGCACCATGTTATGTATCTTATCATATTTTGTGTAAGACAGTTTCATCATGATAGAAATCTCTCCAATCCCATCTGTTCATTACTTTGTATAACAGTAAAATGTTTTTTAAGCAATTTTCATGTGACACAGCAGGTTTATAGTTAATTCCATATTCTCTCTTCTACTTTGTGTGTTTTTTATATAAATAATAAAGTATGGATTCTCTCTGAAGAAATCATTTGAGTCATTCAAAATTCCTTATCACTTTACATATTCTTCCCTGTGGTGTTGATAATGCAGATATACATCTATATATCCATCTCTTTATCTACATACATTTTATAAATAATGCATTAATATATTCTAATTTTTAAACTTGCACACTGCAGGTAGAAGTAGAATTTTTATGGCCATCTCTTTAGTCCCTGTATTTTGCCCAGAGGGAGCCACTCTTCTCATTTTATTTACATATGTCCAGGAATTTTCCCCAAGCATTTCTATATAGGTTCCTTGCCTATAAATTTACAATATTTATATGGTCATACTTGTTTAGCAACTTGCGTTATTCATTCAAACTCTAGGTGTTTTTATTTTTATATACCCTTTGCTGTTGTGTTACTCCATATTATGAATTATTTATATTATTTGAGCCATTTCTCTGTTGATGAAAATTTATGTTCCTTCCAAACTTTTATTTATATTGACAATCCAACAATGAATATCCTTGTTACCCTGCTTTGTGTACTTGAATTGTGCTTTTTGAGACGATCTGATCCTCTTTATTTTAGTACATGAACTCTTTGTCATCACAAGCCCTTTCTGTTAACTTCCACAGCATTGGTTCTGTCAGTGTCTATACAGTCCATGCACAATGGCATATGAATAAATGATGGATACATGAACTTGTTAAAGAGCTGACATATCATTAGAGATATTTCAACTCGGCTTGCTATGTTCTTTGAGGTCATCTAAGATTTTATAGATGATTTTCAGTGGCTAGACGACATTTAAAACATGAATTCTAGATCTAGAAATGAGCTAATTAGATGCTAATTTCATCTGCCCTTCTGTTTGTCACCTTTAAATTGGTAACATATACTAATGTTAAGTATTTCTCACTAATGAGATGTTCTTCCATACAACAATTATCTGTAATAAATCAGGGGCTTGTTTTAACCCTCTTCTAGACCCAACATCAGGAGACCTGACCAATATCTGCAGGAAGGTAATCAATCTGCTAAACAGTGACACCTGTTTGGGACATATTACAGAAAACCTGCCACAGCTCTATTCTAGTGAATTGCTTCTAGTCTCAAAAGTGAGACATAAGTTAAAAATCAGGTCCAACGGATTACATGGCTGTTAGAAATAAAAATATCGATAAAGTGGCAAGTGTTGAAGTGTTTTATTCTGCCTAGTTTAACTGAATTGTCCTGAAAAGTTCATTGCTCATCATTGTGTCTCTTCATGTAGCTTCACTGAGAAATTTTATTCAGCAAAATCACTGGCCTTTTGCATGAAATCAAATAAATGCGAGCTAATGTGCTGAAGTGTAAAGTCAGCCCAACTGGTTTCTGTGTGCTGCTTGTCTGAGGGTGCAGAAAGCAAACAAAAGATTGCTGCAATTTCCCTTTGCTCACTCTGCAGTTCTGTTGGATGTGTTCCTGAAGAACGTGTGCTTGTTGCTCCTCTTTTCCAGTTCTACTTTGCTAGACATTGCTAGACCCTTTCATTAAATTGATAAAACTACACAGGACAAACCAACCAACCCACCAGACAAACAAACAAAAAAGCAGCCTATGGACCTCAGCATAGTAGATACTTCTTAAAATGTTTATTTCAATTTTCAAGTTGTCCTGTTTGTATTTCCATATTTATAATATTTATCTATAACATGATCCTTGTGTGTGTGTGTGTGTGTGTGTGTGTGTGTGTGTGTGTGTGCATAACCATGGTGGGATATGCATGTATGTGTATAGGGACACATGCATGTGTGTTTATTTGTGTGGTTGACAGCCTACTTCGGGTGCCATTCCTCAGAATAACTTATCTTGTTTTTTGGGGGCAGACTTCCTCATGGACCTGAAACTCGCTGATAAGGCCAGAGTGGCTGGTCAGGAGACCTGGTGGCACTTCCTCTGTCTCCTTCCTCATCATCAGAATTATAAATGTGCTCAGATAATCACGCTCAGGTTTTTGTGTCAGAGCTGCAGATCGGTGTGGCAGCGGAGCTTTCTCTCTGGCTGCTTCCTGAGACGTGACTTTAGCAGTCACGGAGTCACTGCACAGTGATGCAGGGTGTATTGGACATGGAAGAGACAAAGCCACTGTTCTGATGGTGAATGTTAGTGCTTGCCCTTGTATTTTAAAACGCTATTAATGAAGATGGAAGGGCAAATGATGAAGATGAAGAGGAGGAGGGGAAAGTAAAGAAAAATGTCACTTTACATGCGTTGTGAGGAGTAAATGATAGAACAGACCTGAAAATGCTCAGTCAAAAGTCATACTTGGGCTGCAGGGATGGGTAAGAGGTTAGAACATTTCTTTCTCTTCCAAAGGACTGGAGTTTAGTTCCTAACCCTCAGGTTGGGTAGTTTGCAATCACTTATAACTGCCCATCTAGGAGATCTGACCACTTCTGGCCTGAGTGGGCACATGCACATATGTGGCGCACACACACACACACACACACACACACACACACACACACACGAGACATAAAAATAAATCTTAAAATAATATTTTATAGCAACCATTATGTAATATACTATGGTGTAACAATGTAATTAACTCATCTTTTTAAGGTAATAGCTATTAAAACTAACAATATGTATAGGAAAAATGACTTGGTGGGGTGGGCCTTGTTGTGGTCTTTCTTGTCCTGCCTGGTGACCAAACATGAACAAGTAAGTCCTACTTTAGCACCATGCTTCTTATCTATGAACATGGAGTTTGTACTGGGCAATTTAATTAATGTAAAATTAACCAATATTATAGAAGTGAAAGATTTTATGTTCTAATAAGTTTCCCATTTTCTTATCTTGCTTTCATTACCTCTTGGAGAGCCTGATTGCCTTTGAGCATTTTTAGTTTCTGTAAATGTTCCCACAGGTTTCAAGTACTGCAGTCAGTTTAAGCCAACATCTCACCAGGTTATTTGACTCAATAGTCTTTAATTAACGGACCCCATGCACCTTGCTGAGTTGGCATTTTCAGAAAATAGAACTGAACATGTTGGACTATTAAAAAAACCCTCCCAGCAGGAACATCCCTAAGAATCTACATTTTTGTGGGTGTTTCTGTGTTCCTGATCAAGATATATAAAGGATGTTTTTATAAATGTCAACCACACTGAAGTATGATACTGAATTTGTTGCCATACATGTCAGTGATTTGTTCTGCAACAGGTGTTGTGGACTGCATCTTAATTGATGCTTCAACAGAGGTAAGGTGTGATTTTGACAGTTCTGTTTGCAGTGTCTTAGAGCCGACTTTCCAACTCAACAGGATTGATGATTTTTGACTTGACAATTATTTCATTTGAGGGCTTTCCCGGTCGGCTGTATGGTGTTCCACAGCAAACCTAACCTCCACCTACTTGCTGCATAGCACCACTTTCTCCTGACAGCTACAGATGTCTCTAGGTATTGCCAAACATCCCATGGGAAGCAAAATCAACCCTAGATAAGAAGTGGTGTGTGAGAATTACTATTATAGAGCAATACCCAATTGAAGATGAAATGTTTTACCTTAGAACTGGGTCTAACATAATAACTGAATTCCCCAGATGGCATCCTGCTGTAGAAATGTTTGCTTCCTGAAGGCAGTAATGACAGTGTTTGCCACCTGTGTGCTCTTGCCTGAAGTTGTGCTTCGGTTCGTGAGTGGAGCCCTATTGTGGACACTGTTGCCAATTAGATTTAAGAGGAAATGAAAAGCAGCTGCAATATTTCAAGGCACTGGGCAGATTGGGCAGAAGGTATGTGGACAAATCCTGTTAACAAATAAGTGGATTTGTGCATACACAGGGCTGCCCACACTGTGCCTTGGAAATCTACAACAGGCTGTTTCCCTCTGTGTTATGCATAAATCACAGAAATTACCATAAATTGAGCAGAATGTTCTCACACATAAGGAGGTTCAACCTACATTCCAATGATGACAAGATATCTTGGATCATTAATTTAAGAAGATAGATGATGAAACAATCTAATCCATCTTAGTTTCCAAATGGCCAGAAGATACTAAATACATCTGCTTTCAATTTGAAAGATGAATATTAAAAATAATAATGATAAGCTCATTTATGGGATATTTATGAAACAGAAAAGCATTAATGACATATTCCATACATAGGTTTGACCTGAATGGCCTTCGAAATCCTTCCAAACCTTAGGTTATGGATTCGCAACAGATCTGATTGTTTCACAATGTTTATTCCTTCTATTGTACAGCACCTCTCAGCTTGTAGCTATGATGAAAATGTTGTCTTTATTGTTTTGTTATTATTCTGTTCACAGCTGGCCTATAGAGAGGCTTGATATTGTAACTGTATTCACTAAAATATATGTGTATATAAATGAAATAGAAGGTGACTTCCAGAGATAGTAAGATTGGATTTTCTGAGTCCCTTGGTTCTGAATATTTGGGAATGGTCACTTCATATATTTGGTCTTTACAACCCAATACAACAAAGGCACAAATTTGAAGCATGGAAATGTAACTATAAATGTGATTGCCAGTTTGTTTCCTGATTATGGAGACTCATTAAAAGTTTATTTACAGTAAAATTCCCAAAAGTCCTGACTACGGGATCATATACAATGTTTATCTGAATGTCTGCATGTAGTCTATCTTTCTTTCCTCAACTCTCTTCTCTCTTTTCTTGCCACTTTGTCCTTGATTGATTTCATCATTCATTTGAAAGGTGATGCAGTGTGGGATAGAGCAGGGATTGTAAAGCCAGAATGCTTGGATAAATTTAATGTTGGCAGACATGTGAACATGGGACACTTCTTTATAGTTAATAAACATAAACAGTAATTAGGTTGTTTCAGTAGAGGTTAAAGTTTTAATTTACACTAATATGTGATAATTCCTGGAACATGGTAAGATTTAAAGAAGCAATAACTATTTTAATGTATTCATTCTTATGATGACTTAAATATAACTATGTTTGTTGTATCCAGCATAGCTTCAGGTAAAGATTTGACTAGAATGACAAGGGAATAAGAAGAAGCCAGACAAACAGACAGATGGAAAAACCAGGATCTAGTGGACTGGGCTCTCCAATGGAGAAGTTGCATGTCCCAAAAGCTCAGCACATTTGTCTTAAACAGTTGAACAGGGGGTAGGATTATTATATACAGCTAAACAGGAGGCAGGGTTGATGGCATACAGATGAATCAAGGAGACAGATTTAGTTAATCTTGGTAAGAGTAATCTTTGTAGGGGATCAGTCATCAGACAGTAAAAATTTGGCTAAAAAGCTACAGTGGACATTTCTACATATAGTCTTAATATCCACTTAGAGATATTAAGGTTTTGCCCTCCCTCTCAGTCTCACCCATGGGGAAAGCTTTGCCATTTTCCTATGAGTCTCAGGCTTTAGTCATCAACATGGCTGGTTCGTGTCAATAGTACACACACACTCAGGGCTTCCTCAACTCCCCACTATGTTTCCAATTTGAAGAAGTATAATAGATGGTCAAAAAACATCTTCTACCTATCCTTACGTAATGTACAGAGTTTATTTTTGAGAATCCAGGTGTTAAATACACACACACACACACACACACACACACACACACACACACAGAAACATGTTTTCTGAGAGACGCCATTCTAAGGGACCATGTGGCAAGGAAAACTAGTAAGGAGACAGAGTTTTGGTCTAAACTGTCCCTTCTTCATGCATCACTTGTGATACTGTTCTTCATGCACAGTGTGATACTGTTGGGAGATATAAACACTTTAAGAGGTAGGGTCTAATGTAGATACTGGGATCGTTAGGGGACCTTCCCTGAAAGATGATGAGAACCTGCCCCTCTAGTCCTGTTTTATTCCTCCCTGCCAGGAAGCAAGAATCATACTCCACCACAGTCCTTTACTATGAAATACTTCTATCTTGCTACAGACCAAAAGCAACTAGCCATTGGATCACGAACTAAAACCTCTAAAACTATAAGCCAAATTAAACCTCGAGTCTTTCTAAGTTGATTATCTCAGAAACAGGCTACAGTCATATAGATTTGACTAATACATGCTAGTTGAGTGTGGAAATGACAGGTGGTTATGTGAGAGGAAGACAGACAAGCCCTTAAATACTTGTCTACCACATTCCTTTAAAAATTGTCCATGTCTGTAGCAGACCTTTGCTCAGAAATACTCAGAAAGTTACATATCCCCAAGAAGCCTGACAGCTGATAAGGAAGAGGTGAGGAGCCTCCAAATCTTCGTGCTAATTTATAGTGGTCTGGTTTTATGTTTATGATTCAGACTTCTCTAGTTTGTGATTAATGCTAGAACTCAGTGGAAGTCAAGCCCTTGCCTCCTTTCTCCCACTTTCCTTTCTTGGTTCCAACAGTCCTACATCAGTCACTTATTCAGAATCAGTGCCTCATGCAAATGAATTTGCACCTAACAGCAAACATACTGAAAATAAATCCTGGAGTGTTGCTTGGCAAGGCTGAGGACCTATTGGAAACTGGAATCAAGGATATATAGTGGTCCAAAGTTGTTTATATGGGTCTGTGGTGGTTTGAATGAGAATTTGTCCCATAGCTTCTAGCATTCAACCATGCAATTTCTAGCTGATAGTGTCTTTGAGGGAAATCTAGGAAGTGTGGCTTTGCTGGAAAAAGTACATCACTTGGAGTTGGCTTTGAGATTTCAATGTCTCAAGACATTCCAAGTTCATGCTCTCTGCTTCCTACTTGCCCTTTAGGATATGAGATCTCAGGTTGGTGCTCCAGTCCTCATTCCTTACTGCTGAAACACTTCCCTACCATGATGGTGATAGGCTCTTATCTGCCTGCAATTGTAAGCCCAAATAAATCTTTCCTTCTATATGTTGCCTTGGTTATGGTGTTTTTATCATAGCAACATAAAAGTAATTAATGCAGGGTTTACACCATATGATGCTTGGTACTAAAAACTCAGGTCCACATAATATTTGCTTGGGAGTATGATAAAAAGATAGATATGCACCAGAATTGGGGTATTGGCAAGAGTATCTGTTTAGTGGGATTGTATCTCATTATAGTTTTGATATGTATTTCCCTGAAAATTTGTTTAAGATTGAGCATTTTTCATACATTCTATTCAGAAATGTCTATGGAGATCTCTTGACATTTTCAGTTGGATGACTTGGTTTCAGATTGTTGAGGATTATTAGCTCCTCTTATTTGGTAGATATTGATCGTTGGTCATAGAAATACTCTGCAGATATTTCCTCCCATTTTACAAGTTGTTTACTCTTTTAATTGTGTTCTTTGGTACACTGAGTTTCTTAGTTGCCATGGTATCCGTAATTTAGTAAGGAAAAATAGCAACAAAAAACAAGAAACAACCATCGGTTCCACTGAAGTAAATAATGACAGTGGCACCCACATAAGACCCCAGAGATGGGGTAGTCACTGTACCAACAAAGTCCTCTGCATGGCTTTTTCAATAACATTATTCAGAATATTAAAACGGAGCTACTGAGGGGTATTTTCTGTGTAAAGTCAAAGGCACTGATATATTGATGAGGTTTTAAACTGATACCAAGCTTCCAGGTGGGTGAGTGGAGAATAGCTGACAGGCTGAACAAGGACAGATGGATGCAGTAAGGAAGGAGACTAGCTGTGGAAGAAATCATGAGTCAGTGAAAGGCATGCTGAGCATCACAGTGATTTTGTTCTTTAAGTATTCAATATCCCTATACGCTCATGTGTTTGACATTTAGTCTCCAGCCAACAGGGGACTTTGGATGGTTGTCTACCTTTTAGAAGGAAGAGATTAATCTAAAAACTGGGCAACCAGGAGCAAGTCCTGGGGCATGTGGCCCTGCTTACTGTCCTTTCTCTTCTTGCTGCCTGTCTATGCAGTGTGACTCACACCTCATTCTGCTGTCACCCTGGCTTTTCCTGACATAAGGAACAGTCTGCTCAAACTGTAAGCCAAACTAGACTCTTACTATTAAGTTGTTTCTCGTCAGCTGTTGGTTCACAGGAATGGGAAAAGGAACTAGCACATCTTTTAACCCCTACGGTTCACCAAGTTAGTAAACACCAAAAGAAAGTTACAGAGAAGTACCTTCTAATGAGAAGTCAATTTCAGCTAAGACTAGAATTGATAACTCAGAAATGATGAAGGATAAAGTGGAGTTTGTAGATTTGTCTATAAAATGATTGCCCATTTAAAGGTATTTGCTATTTGTGCTGTTCTGGAGCTCTCATGAAGTGACTTGATTTGGTGAGTGGTCCATAATAAATGAGGAGAGTTGCCGTATTCAAGTTGTTCTCAAGTGGAAAGTTTAAATGTGGCTTGGTTTGTTTGGAATCTTGTATTTGTGAGAATAATTTGGGTTTTGCTGCCTTAACAAAAGTGAAAGTTTTGGCTTTATGGGATAATTTTGCTATTGTCAGACAACTGATAGCAAAAGGTGACTTAACATTCAGTAAATTGGTAGTCTGTGCTGCACCTGGAGACTGACCCAGTCATACAACAAAAAAGCTATAGAGTGATCTTGTCCTCTGCCCAGATCTACCCCAAGCCTACAGATTTCTCTTTTTCCTATCTGTAAAACTCCTTAGTAAGTCAAGGGATAACACTGCTCAGAATTTCAACTCTGAATGGAGAGTTTTGTGTGGTCCTAATTGGAAGAGGAACTTGTCAAAAATAATATATTCACAAATATTCTGAACCATCATGGGCCTAGCAACACTCTATAAATTGTCACAGAGCTGGTGGCAGGTGGTTGATTTTTTTTTTTTCAGCAATGCTAAAAGCTGCCAGGGATGTCTTTCAAAACCTACTTCTTCAAGATTTTAGCTCAGGTAATAGCAGAGGTAAGAAAGGGAGGTGGAGAGAGAAGGAATAGATAGGAAGGAAATTAGATGGCTGGGTACCTGCTGTGAAATATTTGAACTATGACAGTCGATTTCCCTTTCATTTGGGGTAGGAACTAATCTGCTTTGAATTAGGAAGTCTAGAGAAAGTTTGAATACTTCCTCACTAGCTTTGGACTGTAGAGAACTTGGGGGAAATTAATAAGAAAAGTAGCAAGATAATCTAAGAAAAAATTGAATAAAGAATAGAAGAATGAGCTCTTCAGATTTTTATGAAGAGGATGTGTCTGTGTACGCACAGGGTGGTGGCAGTTCCAGCTTTTTCCTTTCTGTTTACATGAAATCAGTGTTCCGTTCTCATCACTTCCTGTCCTTATTCTGTTTGACTGCATACACTGCCCACAGTTTTCCACACTTATGAAAGTACTTTAAAGTGATTCAGAGACAAAGAAAGAATGTAAAAAGAAAGAGTGAATAAATACCAGCAAACATTTTCTGTTACCTCCCTCCTTTTCCTTACTTTCAGAGTTTCTTCGAAATGTGTTTTGCATCATGGGCTTCTTTGGCAATTTAGAGAAACCTATGGGTCTCTTTTCAGCATAGAGTTTATAAATGCACAAAACAAACTGCCTGTGCTTGTAAGAGAAACCGAGTATATTGAAATACAATGCTGTCCTCCATACCCAGAAGAAGAACCCCTGCCCTAGTTCTTGGGCCTTATTATGCAGATCATGGTAATCAGAGAACTGGAATCAGAACAGGGAATTTGAATTATGTCAAGAGTAACTCCTATCAAGCATGAAAGAAAAGGAAAGGAATTGGAAAAGGAAGAACCCCTTGGGATGAAGTATATTTTGATGTTGTGTAGAGAAGGAGAGACACAAAGGGAGGCTTCAGGGGAAACAGGAGGGGGTAAAAAATACAGTGGAAGCAATGGCAGAAGTATGATTTAAATTACATATCCTTTGATGTTCTTTGAGAGACACAATTAAAAATCAGAATCACTTTCTTACTGTTAGTGGAATCTGTTTCCTTGAAGATTGGACCACATGAAGTTCAGAAATGTGCTGAGATTTTATATATATATATATATATATATATATATATATATATATATATATTTACTATTTTATGAATATTCTTAAATCCCTGGTACAAACACCTCAAATTCTAGAAGGCATGTTTATTTTCCATGATCAATCTGAGAGTTTGGCTTCTCTTTGATGCTTTTTTTTTGTATAGTGTTCAATCTGGCCATTAATTGTCTCTCAGCTGTACCACCTTACTTTCATAGTTGGTATTTTTGTTAATTTCAAGCTTTTGAATGACCCCACTGTATTCAAGATATCGGGTGACTTTCTTTAAAGTATAAAGAAACATGACAAATCATGTCACATATTAATTAAAATTTTGTAAAGAGTCTGAAATGCATTTTGTAACTGAATTCATAGGAGAATGAAGATAATTAATGAGGAATACTGAACGCATTAAAGTTTTACAAACAGTTCTCTTGGGGATGTTTCTAAATACAGAGGACATTGTCATTCCAGATATCATAGACATGAGCAAGGACCCAGGTGAACAACCAAACTAGGATTGCTCACTGCTCCATAGATAGAAAGAAAGAGTTATTGGGGCTGGTTCAAACTATTAAGGCTATCTCTCAGGCATGAGGCCACTTTGACCCTAAAAATAGGTACAAACCAATGAAGAGCAAGATACAAGCCAAATGATACAGAAAGTTCCTCAGACCTACTACCTATTGGGTAAATAACTCCGAATTTTTGCTAATCCTGATCAACAGTGAAGAAACAAGATTCTAACAGAGGGACTATTGATAATTGGAGATTTTGATTTTACTATGAAGTTGACCCTCCATATTTCTTCTGTATGTGAGTATTAAACCAACTTGTGATCAAAATATAGACAGACTATTATGATGATGGCATTTGTACTGAATATATACAGATACTTCTCTTATCTTTATTGCCTAAGCTACATATTACAGCAAGTACTTCCAAAATATACAGAATGACTTGAATTGTATTATTTACACAATATCCATTGTATTGTGTAGTACAAGTAAGATAGTGTTGTGATGGATAATCTCAACTGTCAGCTGAATGAGTTCTAAAATTACCTGGGAGGTGACTACAAGGATTATCTTGATTAGTTTAATTGAGGTGGGATATTCCTATTCTAGGTCACTGGTAAAATCCTGAAGGCCACAGACCTGAAATAGGTAATGTGCTCAACTCTGATGGCATAAGGATTCTAGTTTCTCAATCTAATGTGTTATTTAAACATTGAAAAAGTAACTAACAGCTACTTTTTGATTATTAAGATGATAAAACTGTAACTACCATTGAATCATAGGGGATATTTTACATTAATTTTAAAGGTGGTATGTGTTAAGAAGAAAAAAACAATACAGCAAGAATGTAATTATTCTTGATAAAATGTAAATTATTCAGGTCTATTTAGATGCTATAAATTAGTTTTATAGCTATATTAAATCCTGCTGTATTAAAACAGAAATAATAAATGCATTATGTAAGTGATTTTGTCATATCTATACAAAACAGATGAATAATGTACAAATACAAACATACACTTCAATAATCTTTACTGTATTTGGAGATCTAAAGTAGTGTCATTATTCTGGGTATTACAACTGATTTAGGAAATACTTAGTTTGATTATTCACAATGATGTTAATGATGTTAACTGTTAATTTTGAAGAATAATTTCTAAGTATCCCTTTTTAAATGTTTTAATTAGTATCCTGATTTAACACACACATGATTTTATGAAACAACAAAAATTTTCAAGTTATTTGATATTTAGTGTCAATTCAAGTGGCTATTATATGTCAACTATCTATTAAGTTTTACTTTAGGACAGTGGTTCTCAGCCTTCCTAATACTGCGATCACTTAATATAGTTCCTCATGCTATGGTGACACCAACCATAAAATTATTTTCATTGCTAACTCAGAATTGTAATTTTGCTGCTGTTATGAATTGTGTGAATATCCGAGTTTTCCTACAGTCTTAGGCAGCCCCTGTGAACTGGTTTTTTGATACCCCCAGAAGGGTCATGACCCACAAGTTGAGAACTGCTGCTTTAGGACATGAAAGCCTTTATTAAAACCATTGTTTAAACCTTAAATTACAAATGCTTCATTTAAATCATCCATTATTACATTTTTTCAAAGGAACAAAATTGTAGAAAATGTATTTTTACCTGGATTGTTGTTTATCAATATTGTTGGCTATTATTTATTACAAAAGAATAAGGTAATTAAAGCCACATTTAATCTGAGGATTTTGTTTAACATTGTCTTGGTTTTGCATGATTTTGTTTCACTCAAAAACATTAGAAAATTGCTTTGCATTCTGTCCTGAAAATTGTACTTTTTAGTTTTAACATTTTAAGATGTCAGTTTGCATGTAGTGTGCATACATATGTAAGTCCCTCTACTCAGGAGGCTGAAGCAAGAAATCAAAGTTCAAAGCCTTCCTAGAAATCAGAGATAGTTCAAAACCAGCCTAGATATCTTAGGAAAACCCTAGTTATAAATTACATATGTTATTAATTATATATAGTATTTATATATTATAAAATCCTAATTATATTTAATTATTATAAAACCCTATTATAAATAAATATAAATATATTATATTATATAGAAGTAGATATATACCTGGGGATATAGTTCTGTGGTTGAGATCTTACCTATCACGTGTGAGACTCTGGGTTCAAACCTTAGTAAAAAGTAAAAAAGTGAACAAATACATAAAATCAAAACCCAACTAACTGTGCCAAGAGGTATCAGAGTGAACATGAGATTACATCAACTTTCGTTTGTAAAAAAAAAAATAATAAAAATCATTTAAAAATTAAGGCAAACAAATTGGCTATATCCTGAAAGAATTAAATTAATATTTTGGTTTTAAAAAATATATTTGTTAGCCAAACAGTTTATCTGAGAAAAAATAGACATTCCTAACATGAAAATGATTGGAATTGGAGTCACTGTCATTTAATCTATATCTATTCATGGAAATAAAAATCAGAAACCTCCATCCAGATCCTTTAACCATGGTTTGATTAACAAGAAAAATATTTCCATAACTCCTCCTAACTCCAACAACATGTCAGTGAATACACATGAGAAAAGCATCATTAAATGTAAAACTCCTAGTAAGAATTATAAAAGAGACACAGGTTGTCTCTCCTCCTGAAAGGAGTGACTTAGTGTTCATTAAAGACTGGATCATTAAAAAAAGTGTAGATCTAAGTGTTGATCTAAGAACACAGAATGTTAGGTTTTTATGAAAGCTATACATATACACCCATTCAATCACTTAATTTTTAATATTTAAAATTTTATAAACTTTATTGTAAAAACTGAAAAAATAAAAACAATCACACACCCAAATTAGGCAGACATAAAGACTGAACTTCTGTCCAGTTTCAATAGCTATTCAGAAGCTGTGAAGCTTCACTTTGGAGTTTACACTTTCACTATCAAATACACTTGTGTACTTTTCACCACTGAAACAAAAATCCATGACAGAGTTAGAAATGGAAGAACAATTAGCTTCAATTTTTCGCTTGTAACTTGTGTTCATTACCTGACTTCTCAATCACTGATCATGATGTCATAATTGATGCAGGCAAAGATTAAACTATTAAGAGCTCAGGTTGTGACTCTACCCCACCCCTCCATACTGGGTCGGCTTCCCCAGCCTCAATACATGGGGGGTACTTAGTCTTACTGCAACTTGATACTCATGGGAGACCTGATCTTTCCTAAACAGAAAAGGAAGAGGAGTGGGTTGGGGGTTGAGAACAGAGGAGGGTGGGGGAAGGGATTGAGAGGAGAGGAGGGAGGGGAAACTAAGGACGGGATGTAAAACAAACAAAGGAATAAATAAATAAATACATTTAATTTTAAAAAAGGTTTAATAAAGGGATGGACTAAAAGAATAGTGCCGCTGACTGTAGTCATAGAACTGTTTATGAGCTATTGTGGGAAACACAAGGCTAATATCAGATCTGTTGAATTACAAACCTCAAAGAGTTAACTTTATTATTCTAATATTAAAAACACCTACCACCAGTATCTGAGGAACACAGCAGAAAGTGAAAATTATAACAGATCAACACGACTGTAATAGAAATAAATGGCTTAACCTCCCTAGAGGTGATAAAGAAGAAAAATGCTTTAAGCAAATTCTGAGAGCAGTGTTTCGAGTCAATGTTTAAGGCTGACGACAAAAGGAAATGAACTGTTCATAAGCACTATAAATGGCTGAAAATTCATTCCTACCAAAAATAAATCTGGGGAATCATAAAATAAATTTATGTGCATAATGGGGTCGGCCAAACAAAGATATACAAAGTAGATAAGATTATGGCTTCTTGGCTTGGGAGCAAGTAGATATAAAAACATTAAAATGGGAATTTTCCAATACAGTCTTTGGTGTGAGATTAGAATTGTGGGCTCTAGGTATAATTAGAATTGATTGTTGTATGAATATCTATAGATATACAGAACAAATTATAAGTATGAAGGTATATATGGTTCAGGATAGAGATACACTTCTAACTGTTCCCATGGACAGCTTAGAAGCAGAGGTAGTTTGAATATACAACCAGAAGTTGCTGAGCCAGGCACATGAAAAAAGCTGATTTACAATGTGCAGCAGACAACAGAGGACACCAGGCCCACAGTAACTGCTCAGGCAGACAGTCGAGTACATATAAGACAGATTTTCCTCTTGTGTAGTGCCTATAAGACAGGCTTGTCTCTTGCAAACAGTACCAGAATTCAAGCAATGATGCTTGTAACAAGCATCCCCAAAGGCCAAGACTTGAGTAATACTAGTTTGGATCCCATTTTTAATAAATTACCAATCTGAAGTAAACAAATACTCACCTTGGACTTGTTCCATAGCATAGTGTTTTTAGCACACGTTTCTACAGCCTCCCCATGCCAACAGCCTAACTGACAGGGGAAATCTTCTCTTTCTTCTTTAATGAAGATTTTCCGTTTTCCTCTCTGCCTTGGATCTTAAGCCACACATAATGGGAGTCACTCTCTTATGGTGAAAGCACTGAATAGCCTTCTCATTTGGTCATTGGTTGCTCTTTATTTTAACCCTAGTGACACCCCATACACTCACAGCCTAGATCGTGGCTCCTAGATATGATCTTCTAATAAAGGGAAGCAGAACAGAACTCTTTTAAAAATGATTCATTTCAAATCTGAAGTAGGGGACACAAATATAAGATGATTTCCTGAGTTTCTTACAAACCCTGAAAATAAGGAAGTAGTGAAGGAGAAGCATAAAGAAAGAGCAGTGAAGAGGAATGGGAGAGGGAGAAAGATAATTGGTGTAAGTGTCAGCTTGACAGCTTTCTGGTGCCTAAAAATATGGAAAGCTCTATTAGACCACTTAGAAAATAATGATAAAGAATATTGCCTGATGAGTTCTATGAGTCCAGTCGAAAAGAGAGAAGAGGGATTCTATGAGCAAGGGGCATCAAGATCATGATGGGGAAACCTACAGAGACAACCAAACCAAACCAGTGGGAACTCGTGAAATTTAGATCAATACCTGTGGAGCCTCCATGGGACTGGACTAGGGCCTAAGGATCAGGATCCATCCTTGGTGCATGAGCTGGCTTTTTGGAGCTCACTACTTATGATGGGACACCTCACATAGCCTCAAGACAGGGGGATGGGCTTGGATCCTCTACTGAATGCACCAGGCTCTGCTGACTCCCTATAAGAGGCCTTGCTTTCTTGTAGGAGGGAATGAGGGGGGGTTGGGGGGAAAGGCTAGAGGGGCAGGAGGAGGGAAGAGGGGGATCTGTGATTGGAATGTAAAATGAATAAAACATTTCTTAATAAAAAAATTAAAAAGAAAGAATTGTCAACAATATCCTTTAAATAAATGGAATCTTTTGTCATGACCTGCACAGCTTAATCTTAGAAACTTGACTAGGGCAATATGGGAATAAAGAAATGACAGATAGTAAAGAAACAAGACACACACACAAAAGCTGTGATGAAGTGGGTTTGCTTTCTCTAATGGAGGGGACCTACTACGCTACCCAGAAACTCAGCATGTTTATTATGTACAGCACAAGGAGGAGGAATTAGCTAATCTCTGGGAGAGAACAGCAGTCTCAGGTTGCAGTCCTCTGAGAAGAGGGTACTGCTGGAGTTGCTGTTTTTCTCACAAGCAGGTCAGTTGTTCACAAACATTTGCACTTGTACTAGAGGAGAGCTTAGCCATGCCTCTAAACTTCACCAGTGTAAGGCTAGGTCATTCCTGTGGGTCTGTGGCATTGGCGTTTTT
>CABHPP010142843.1:0-48622 GCA_902168425.1 Peromyscus attwateri
GTGTGTGTGTGTGTGTGTTTTCTACAGTGAAATAAAGTCTGTTTATAAAATTTCTTTATCCTAGCTTACCTTCTCCCACTACCACCCCTCAAGCCAGGGTTTCTCTGTGTAGCCCCGGCTGTCCTGGAAATCACTCTGTAGACCAAGCTGGCCTCAGACTCAGAGATTCACCTGCCTGTGCCTCCTGAGTGCTGAGATTAAAGATGCACACCACCATCACCTGGCTATTGTTACCTTTTCTTCCTCCCATAACGAATTTAGAGAGAATTGAATATCTTCCTCATTGTAGTTTAAGATAAAAATGAAAAATTTCCCAAATAGCAAAATCAAATAATTTATAAGTAAAATTCATCATTTTCTGCTCCGTTTGCCAGCATGGCACATAGTAAGTTCCCATGGTGTCTTTCTATACTAGGAAGCAACAGGGGACCTCTGAAGTGGGGAAGTGTTGAGTTTGCAGCTAGTATCAAGAGTTCTGCTTTGTATTGTAGATTTTATACTAAAATGTGGGGGGAAAGAAACACTGTATAATTATTAGTGAACTATGGTTTGATAAAAAACCTTCCAATTATTTTGTTTTTATGTATTGTGTTTCCAAACTGTATGATAGCTTATCTTATTTTTTGATGTTTGTTTTCTTTTCCATTTTTATTTTTATTTATTTTTTTGAGATAGGGTTTCTCTGTGTAGCTTTGGCTGCCCTAAAACTCAATTTGTAGACCAGGCTGGCCTTGAACTCATAGAGATCCACCTACCTCTGCCTCCTGAGTGCTGTAATCAAAGGCATGCACCAACCACAGCCTGGCTTCTCATCACAGAAGGATCAGTCATAACAAGAGTCTTTGAGAATAACACAACTTACACTCTGGTTATAAGGAAGATAAAATAATTTTTTAAAAAAAAATTTCATTGAATGAGAATTCAAAATGAAATTAACACAGCAGTTCTTACCACAGATAGTGCACTAGACACACCTGCTCTGATGTGCTGCATTGTTTGATTGGTTGTCCATGAACAAACTATAAGGGAACCACACTGTGAACTGTTTTAATAGGGTTCATGTAGCTTAACCTGGCCTCAAACCTGGTGTGTAGTTGAAGATGGCCATGAACTCCTGATCTTCCTTCTCCTACCACTCAGGTATATATTATGAATATTTATTTATTTTAATATATAAATGCTCTTTTAACAGATTTTAAAGTTGACAATCTTTAAGTATGTCTCAATCGATAATTGTTAAAATATTGAAATGATTCTGATTCAGCTACGTAGGATATCACTTTGAGTCAGTTTTTAGTTAAGGGAACTTAGAATTTTTTGATTCATTACTCAATACACTTTCTACTTGCTGTTGTTATTTATGTAGTCCTCTTTACATGTCCTCTAGACTTCTCTTGGGTGGCTCTTATACATAAAATTTCAGGGAGATGAACATCTTGAAGTCTGAAAATTCAAGTACTCAATAATCATTGTCCAGTAGACTATAAGCACTATCAGGTGAAATTAGTTTTGGTCTTGGTTTGTAATTGATAGCCCATTTCCTTCTATTGGATCCTTTTCTACACAATAAGAAAGTGAACATCTCACTTACGTATTCATTCAGTGATTAGATATTCATGAGAGTGTTCTATACAGCAAGCATTATCCTGGTACTACAAACACAGCAGTGAGGCAGGGAGGAAGGTGCTCAGCCTCACACAGCTTAGAGGATAATGGGGAAAACAGACGGTTAACAAAAGAACAATAAATAAAGATCCCAGAGCTGTAGAAGCTAAGTGCCATAATATGAAAAGACAGGGTTGGCTCACCCTATCAGATGGAACCGTGAGGAATGGCTGTTGCCAGTAGATGGTCTGAGCTGAACCATCAATAATGAAAAACGAGGAAAAAAATCTACTAGATTAAACTTTAACTTACAGAGTCTAGTAACAGGCAAAAATCCTGTACCTTTGATTTAGTACCCTCTACATTTCCCATGTTGGTAGAGGAGTTCATTATGTAAATAATTTTTCCAAGATAATAGGACATGCATGTTCTCTTTTCCAGGGATGATCTCTGTGAAATTAATGTTTAGGTAGTGTACAAAACAGTGGATTTCACTGTAACATTTTGGGTCTATGAATGCATACATATATATGTGTGTATGATATATATATATATATATATATATATATATATATATATATATATATATCAGTGTACTTTGCTTATATGCTTATTAATTTTACTCAGTGTCCTGTAGTTCAGAAGAAAGAACAATTGACCTCTGTCTGAATTTCTCTGTGGGGATAACACATAGTGTTTTATAGATCCAAGTAAAAGAGTTGAATTTACTCCCATTTCCAAAACAAGATGTCTTGGGTTCAGTTGGGCAGAGAGTCATTACTGAGTGAGCAACATCACAAAAAGTGGCTTTGGTGACTGAGAAGGAAAAGCAGAAGAAAAAACAGCCTCTGTTTTGAAATAGCTAAAACCTATCCTAGTTGAATCTTTGTTTTGTAAGGAACATCGCTGAGCTTGTTTGGTGCCTGACTACCAGTATTGTGCCAAATTATCATTTCATTTCTATCCTTAGAAACAGCTCCATGAATCTTTTAGAATAGACATTGCTGATTAGTGATGCAAGTATTGTCAGACTGGCCCCCATACTTATAAAAAGTACAAAGAAGAATGGGCTGATTACAAAGCATTGTTCATTTTTAGTGGTTTATATATTTGCATAAGCTTTATTATACTGTATCATATAATTCTGCACACATTACATTACATATGTATGTATATATCCATTCACACACAGAGACACACACACATATATGTATGTACATACTCACCTAGATATGTAAGTGTGAGTTATTGGGATCAATGAACTGCCAAATCAAATAACAGAGAATTAGGGTAATATCCCCTAAAACTAAAGTTGAACAAATAGCTTTATCTAGGTATTTGCCCATTCACATTCAAGTACACACACACACACACACACACACACACACACACACACACACACACATGTCTTCTCACATATAATGGAAAAATAGGGCAACCAAAGGCTTGCGATGTGAGAATGGAACCCAGACTCTGGGCTGTGAATTCAGTTCAAGGTTCCCCCCTGAGGAAAAGAACAAGCCAGTATGGAGTGTTCCTGCACAAACAATATGCCTGATTTTTTTCCTTGCTCTCCTAATTTGATCACTTTTCATCCCATAGCTCTTAATTAGGATATTTTGGCAGACACTTAAAAGGGAGAATGTTAAATAAAATTGAAATGGTCTGTGTGTGACTCTTCTACAAGACTGGGGAGAAATAGCTATTAACAGTGTTTGTAGGCAGCACAGGCTATTTCTCAGTGAATACCCATGTTGCTGGTAACTCTGAACTGATGTTTGTCTGTTAGGAAAATATTATAGGTCCAAACTGCTCTCTAGTTTTAAGGAGAAAAAAAGATAGTGTCTGAAGCACTCAAGCTTTTGTTTTATTAGATTTTAAAACAAATTTTTATTATTTATTATTCTATTATTCTAATCCACAGAGTTCATAGCTGGGTAAGATTGTTGGTGAGTGTCCCTCTTCACTCAGGAAAAAAATCTAGCATGAAGGAAACTTCCTGGTAAGCAACACCTGAATTCTTTGCAACCAGACATGTGGTGTCTTCAACAACAGGGTCCTACTATGGGTGTGATAGTAGTATAAATGTTATGGGAGTGTGATGGTTCTTTGTGGTTCTCAACTTGACTACATCTGGAATTAAGTAAAACCACAAAATGGAGGGCACACCCTTGATAGAGCTTTGCTTAATTTGAAGTAGGAAGATCCACTTCTAGTCCAGGACTTTGAGGTAGGAAGACAGGCCTTTAATGCTGATCTTTTAAGCTGGGAAAACCCACCCTTAATCTGAGCCATGCCCTCTGCTGAAAGCCTACATAAAGACAGGGAAGAAGGATGCTTTTGCTCTTTGCTTGCTTGCTCTCTGCTTGCTAGCAAGTTCATACCTTCACTGGCATTAGAGCCTACTTCTTCATGATTCCAGAGTATGCTGAAGAGTTCCTGAGACACACAGACTGAACAACTACTGGATTCTTGGACCTTCTGTTCACAGGCAGCCATTGTTGCATTAACTAGACCACAGCCTTAAGTACTTCTAATAAATGTTCTTTCTATATATTGAGAGAGATTCATTCTATAAGTTCTTTGATTCTAGGAAACCCTGACTAATACAGGGTTCACTTTTTGGTTGGGGTTAAGGTCGACTTCTCAGGGAAACACTTATCTAATACTGTAAGTCTGACCAAGAAACAGTGATTGTGTGCTCACAAACTCCAGAGATGAACTTACTACTATTGTCCTGCTAAATCAACATAGTATCAAATTGCCTTCCATATTCTTATTGCCCATAGAGTAGTACAGTAATTAGACCTCATCAAAGACGTTTCTTTCTATGATGGATGATGGCTAATGCAGAAGATTGCAACTGCTCAAAATATAGAGAATACGTGTTAATGGGCTGCTCAGGTACAGGGATGGCATATTTATCACACTTCTCCCAAGGCTCTGGGATTATTGCAGACAAAGTTGGTAAAAAGATTGTAGAAGGTAGACGTCAGAGAGGATTGAAATACTGCCTTTTGAACATGACAGGATCACAGCACCCATGATCTCGTGACACCAGCAGTTACATGCACAAGACTTCCATAAGATCAAGCCAGTCAGCATTCTGGCATGGGAAGGGAGAGAAGCTTATGAGCTCTCACCCCTAACTAATGTGATATTGACAGTTGATGGCCCCTGGGGGAAGGAGAATCAGCTTTCTTTAAGGATATGGCCTCTGGTAGGTCAACCATACTCCAGAGGATGGCCCCACACCCATGAGTATATATATATAAAATAGGCAGCACAAATGGGACTTGGGTGATTTTTTAAAAAGAAGCAATTAAGTTGGGGGGTGGTGAGGTATGGGTAGAATTGGGGGAGAAGTAGGTTGGATATGGTCATAACATACTGTGTACATATATGAAATTCCCAAAGAATTAGTAAAATTACTATATTAAAAATTCCTATTACTAACTTTGAAATGCAAGTATATACGATGTTTCATAACACCAGACATTTTGTGTATTTTCATAAGTAACAATGGAATTTTTTTCAGTTGCTTATCACTCTTCTACAGCCAATAATACTTTCAGAAATCAGTCTTTTTAGTGTATAATGCTTTCAAGTAGTGATAAAATTCACAAGCTATTCCATGGCTGAAGTTTATATGGACTGTTTTTGAAAATCCTCTGGATTTTAGAGCCAAGAACATTGGATGCAATTCTAGTAAAATTAGCCTTTGCCATTCTCTGTCAAATCTTCCTCAAAGTGAGACTGACTTCTCAGTCTCTGAAAGCAATGCAGCTTGTACATGGCAGATATTTTAAAAAATTTTCTTTATTAAGAAATTTTCTACTCACTCCACATACCACCCACAGATTCCATCTCCTCCCTCCTCCCACCCCCAGCCCTCTCTCCCAAGCCATCCCACATCCCCCAAATCAAGGTCTCCCATGGGGAGTCAGCAGAGCCAGGCACACTGAGCCTAGTCAGGTCCAAGCCCCTTCCCACTGCACCAAGGCTGCATAAGATGTCACACCACAGGTATCAGGTTCCCTGAAGCCTGCCCATGCACTAGAGACGGATCCTGATCCCCTTGCCTGGGTGCCTCCCAAATAGTTCGAGCCAAACAACCGTCTTCTGTATCCAGAGGGCCTATTCCAGTTCCATGGGGGCTCCACAGCCACCAGTCCACAGTTCATGGGCTTCCACTAGTATGGCTGGTCATCTCTGCATGTCTTCTCATCAGTACATGGCAGAATTATGAGAGAAAGAAAAACATATATTTGTCAGATGAAGGCTCTGAGAGAGCTATGCGGTAAATAACTATTAGCACCATTGTGGAGTATTCCTTGGTTGTCCAGCTCTTTACCATAGGTGATTGTTTTTTAATCTGGAGCAGAATAAACCCAGCTGCAAATTGCAGTCCTCTAGAGAGAAGGGTTGTGATTAGTTACCGTCTCTCAATGCTAGTTCAAGTGCAGATTCTTGATAAATGTTTGCTTGATTTATAATCATGTATGTCTTTCTTCTAATAGGGCAACCATAGTCAGGTAAAATAAATACAACTGTAAATGAAGTGTCTGGCTAGATCGATCACTTGATATATAATTTTGTGAGCTGATTCTTCTGTTGAGTTCTGTTAGAGTTGGTGCAGATGATGAATACCAAGGTTACTTCCCTGTCATTGGCTAACAATTTTCATTATAAAACCACCAATCCTTTTATCTTTACTTTCACTACCTTTGATGACTAATCTTGTTCATCAAGTTGACATACCATGGAAGAGGGGACCTCAATTTAAGAAGTTGTCTCCATCAAATTGCCTTGTGGACATGTCTGGGGGCAATTTTCTTGATGGTTAGTGATGTAGGCCCCACTAGTCCACTGTGTTAGTAGGGCTTCTATTGCTGTGAAGAGACATCACGATCATGGCAACTCTTATAAAGAAAATATTTAATTGAAGGTGGCTCACTTATAGCTTCAGATGTTCAGTCCATTATGATCATGAAGGGGAGCATGGCAGCTTGTAGGCAGATGTGGTGCTGGAGCTGAGAGTGCTACATCTTGCAGGCAACAGGAAGTCGATTGACTGTCACACTGAAGGAAGCTTGAGAAATTGAGACTTCAAAGCCCGCTCCCATGGTGACACACTTCCTCCAACAAGACCATACCTCCCAATAGTGCGACTTCCTTTGGGGGCCATTTTCTTCCAAACCACCACATCCACTGTGTAGTACCACCCTTGGCAGTTCAGCCAAGGCTGTATCTGAAAAGAAGTTAAGCAAGTCAGTGACAGCAATCAGTAAGCAGTTGACATCCATGGTTTCTGGTTCAGTTTTTGCCTCCAAGGTTTTGGCTTTGACTTCCCATGATGATGGACTTTAGTCTGTAAGCCAAATAAGCCTTTACCTCCTCAAGTTGAATTTGGTCAGAATATTTACCCCAGCAACAGGAACCAAACTAGGACAATGCTATTCACATGTTTTAAACAGGGAATTGTCCCAAATGGACACCTCCACATTATCCTGGCATCTCAGTCCCTGGTCTTCCTCTGCATGTACTCCATCAAACCCTCCCCAGTTCACCTAGACTAAATTTATGAAGAAAACACTCAGAATCAATTGGCAAGTGATTACAAGTCATTAGTTTCTTGCTGGGCTAATTAGAAGTCATTAACTTTAAGGGTTAGGACATAGAAAATACCCTTGCCTTGGGTTTCTGAGCCCAATTTGTTGCTGTACATGAAAGAGAATATATAAATAGCCTTGGCAAATTACACTTAAGAAGTGTTAAGAGTTTAAATCCTGGAAATCCCAATAGCATTACAGAATAAACAAACAGATATATACGACTACAAATGCACAGTTGAGAAATGCAACCATCTATTGAATTGGACTCTAGCCAAAAATACACAGTGAACCTCTTTTGTATTCAAAGTCTTCCAGAAGGCAGTTGGGCACTAAGGTTCCAATTCTCTTGTCCTAGAAACGTCATCCCTGGGCCATGTGTTACCCTTTCTGGCAGAGCATATGCACACATTCCCTCATCCACACACATCAGCAGTCATTGTGTACACAAACACACTCATCCCATTTCTGTCCTCTGATAACATGAGACTAACAGGAAATGCAGAGAGGCTCAAAGCGGAAGCCGAGTTTTAGATGGCAGTGGCTCAGCCAGATGTGGACATGCATGTCTGTAATCCCAATGTTGCTAGGCAGGTGCAGGAGGGAGATTGAGGCTCCAGGGCAGTAGAGGCTAATTAATGAGATCCTACCAAAATAAACAAACAAAACAAAGCTATCCTTCAATCTCAATACCTAAATCTCTACTTAACATTTGATAGCCCATGTGCTTTCTCAGGCATACCTCACTGTGTGAAGCTTTCATAAAACATTTGAATTTTATATTTAACAGAGCTGTAATAATATTTGTATGCTAAGAAATTTATTCATTTAAATAGACAGATTGTATGAAAAAGATACAGAGATTGGAAATAGAAATGGCCTTTGGATATCGAAACTAAATATGAAATTTTCCAGTGTTGGATTAGAAGCTACGTTCATTTAGAATTCTGAAACTTGCTCTCAACTCCTGTTCATATCTTTCTCAAAAATCTATGTGATGAGGGGCTGGAGTATAAGATGGTTCAGTGGGTTAAGGAACTGGCCATTAAGCCAGATGACCTGAGTTTGATCTTCGGGACCCATAGGGTGAAATAGACCAATCTAAGCCATGCAGGTACATGCACAGGCATGCAACAGATAAGTAAAATGGGATAGTTTTCAAAAATATAGCTGATTAGTACATACTATTTTCTCTTTGGTTAAAAATATATACAGAGATTTTTTTATTTAAACATGAAATCAGAGAGTTGGATAACACTGCTTTTAGAGACTTTCCTACTACTCAGAACCCTGTTACATTGAGAAACTTTTCCAAGCTCAATTATCTCTTGATTAAAACAAAGTAATCATGTATAGATGATGCTGAAAATCAATTAATATGTAAAAACCTCTATAGAGTGTCTTGCATATAATAACTGTCATTAAATTTTAGTACCAACAGGTATCTAATTCAGTGGTCCCTTTTAGAGCTAACCTATTCTTTCTTTGAGTAGATATCTTTATACTTGGTCATAGTTTTAAATTGAAAACAGATTTGATTTAGTCCTGACATTAATATATATGAATCTAGGGAATATGTACATTTCCTATGATCATATTCTTTATAGAGGTAAAAGGTTTGCAATCTTATCTGGCCTTATTAATAATGATTTATTTCCTTATTCCTCATAACTCTGTCATACTCTTTATGGCCTTTGATAATTTGTACACTTGATTGAATTTTTTTTATCAAGAATCTATTCTTGATATTGTTCTTAATCTACTGTGAGAATGTAAATTATTAATTTAATTAATTATCCTTTAGTATTAATAAGTCAGTTCATCAGCCACAAAGTAATGTGAATAAATTTATTTCAAGATGTAAAAATTTAAAAATAACATCATAATATCAAATATCAGGGAATAAAGTATAGAGTAGTTGTGTCTCCACATTTGATAATTACATAACACTAAAAAAGCCTAAAAGTGACTCTAGACACAGTCTTCCTAGCTTGAAGACTGGAAAGATGATAATTCTGACCAAGTTGACTGCATATATTGAATATGCAACTCCAAATAATGGCAGGATTTGCAAACATTGAAGATTTTTTTAAAATTTGTATGGACATGTAAAAGAGTATATATAACCAAAGATAGTTTTGTTTTAAAATATCATATAAATTTTGTTTAAAAATTATCATTAAATTTACAAAAATTCAAATAAGTAAATTTCAATTAAAATTTCATAAAACTTATAAACTCTAAGTTTATATATTGACAAATTAGCATGTATACTTATACACTATTAATTATTAGCTACTGGACATTGTGGGAGCTCAGCATGGCTTCCTCATGCTGTTCCTGCCCATTTTTGGGGCTGCCACCCATTGCTCAGCACAAGGACTAAAAGGGAACTACTCTTCTACTTTCTGTTATCACAGCTTAGTTCTGTTTGTTTTGCATCTCATCGGAATCGAATCATATATACTGTACTCTTCAGTGTCTAGATGCTTTTACTCAGTATGGTGTCTGAGAGTCTTCTATGTTGCCACACTTAACTGTGCCTCATTGATTTATGTTGCTATATAGCATTCCACCATGAACTTACTACATTTTACCCACTCTCTTTTTCATTTTTATTTATGTGTAGAATTGCTAGGCGGTAGATTATTATGAATGTCAGTTTTTTAAATTATTGCACCATCCTCCTTAAGACCATGATATTTGCTTCAAATTTTTGCCAGTACTACCTGTGTAACTTTAAATACATCATGTGAATATACTGGTATCTCATAATGATTTTAATTTGCTTTCCCTTGATGATGAATATGTTGATCTCATTTGCCTGTGATTATTGGACACAGGAATGTATTCTTTTGTGTAATATTTGTTCAGATGTTTTATTGGTTTTGTTTTTGTTCTTTTGCCTTGTTTCATCCTTAACAATTCAAGTTCTCCTCTGTTTGGTGTAAGACGGAGAACTTGTCATATTTTCTGTATTACAAATCTTTTCTCAAGTACATAGCTTTTGGTTTGTGGTTTTTAATACTCACATTGTATTGACAAATAAGTTTCTATGTTTAGTAGGCTTTAATTCATCAGTCTTTTGTTTTATGATTAGAGCATTTTGCACCTGTTCGTCCCAAGTTACTGAAGATATCCTCCTATATTTTACTCTAGACTGTTTCTCTGTATTGTGAGGCATATTGATCAAGTTTATTTTTCCTGCTGATAATTGTGTTTATACATTAATAAGGCACGTCTCTTTCGTCAGGTGCATTTTCATGTCTGACTGTCATTGGTCAGATAATAATGTTTATATCTATCCCTTTCTGTTCTTTCTACTAGTGCATGTCCATGTGCCAGTATAATGCCATTGTAAATCATAAGACTTTCATTGGGAACCACATAATAGGAAGTTCACAAGACTTCTATAAATTCACAACAAAGGAAAGATTTTTAAAAAGGAGAGAGTTGGAAGAGTCAATTTTGCTAACACGTCCATATTCTAGATTCAATGTGACCCTAGTTAAAATACTAATAGATTTTTTTAGGTGAAATAGCAAATAATATTTATGTGGAAATAAAAAGGCTTAAATGCACAGAGCAGACAACGTATTATATGTTCTAAATGGGACCTACAGTGGTGTTACTTGACACCTCATGCATCTTCTCCAAATCATGGAGGAAGCATCAAGTATACACACATCGAATTTCTCATCGACATAGATGGCATCAACATCTACCCAAACATCATAGATATTCATAGCTCTGTGAACACCATGGATAATGACCAGCATTGAAATTATGCAATGAAAGAAATCACAGCGTATTGTGACTTGTATTCAGGGGCCAGCCACCCAGCTACACAGTGAGACACAGCCCAGGTTCATAATAGAACCTTTACTGTGCTGTAGACATGAAGGCATGCCACCAAATCTGAGAAAATTACAAAAATAAGTGGTCAAGTTGAAACATAAGTTTGTTTGAACTATTTTTTTCTTATCACACTTCTTTATCATTCCTAGTACACATTTTCATTCCTGAAGATAGTTTTCCTTCATCCTGTAGAGTTCCTTTTCTATTTCTCAGAGTGCAAGTTTACTGGCAACAGATTTGCTCAAGTTGTATTTATTTGAGATTGTCATTATCTGATTGACAGCTTGAAGGGTTTTTGCTTATAAAAGACTAACACACTTTTTGGGGGAGTTAAGGCAGGGTTTCTCTGTGTAGCCCTGGCTGTCCTAGAATTCACTCTGTAGACCAGTCTGGCCTTAAACTTACAGAAATCCACCAGCCTCTGCCTCCAGAGTGCTGGGATTAAAGGTGTGTGTCACCACCTCCCAGAAGAATAATATACTATTGTTGTTGGTTTTTGCTCTTTTTTGGGGGGCCCGCCACCCAGCTCCCAAATGAATCACACATGAAAGCTTATTCTTAATTATGAATGCCCAGCCTTAGCTTGGCTTAGTTTCTTGCCAGCTTTCCTTAACTTATTCTGACTACCTTTTGCCTCTGGGCTTTTCCTGTTCCTTAACTTCTGTAAATCTTACTCTTACTCTGTGGCTCACTGTGTAGCTGGGTGGCTGGCCCCTGAAGTCCTCCTCCTTCTCTAGCTCTTAGCTCTCTCCTCCCAGTTTTCTCTTTCTATATATACTCTCTGCCTGCCAGCCCTGCCTATCCTTTCTTCTGCCTTGCTATCATCCAGTTCTTTATTAAACCATCAAGTGTTTTCCACAGGCACAGTAACACAGCTTCACAGAGTTAAACAAATGCAACATGAACAAAAGTAACACACCTTAAAATAATATTCTGCTATAATATATTTTAACAGAAATTCTGAGTAATTGTCTTCTAGACTGATTGTCATGATTTGGTGCTGACTTACATGCAAGTTACTTTCCCTGCTAGAAGCATCTTTATCTCTAGTTGCTTTTACAAACTTTAGTTTTCATTGGTTTGATTATGACACGCCTGCCTTTGCAGTTATCTTTACTCCAGCTTTACTTTGATTCTAGGAGCTGAGTAGATGATGGCTATCATTATTTTTTAAGTATTTTCTAAACATTGTGTCTGGTACAAAAAAACATGTATTTTAGAATGCTTAATGTTGAAGGTTCTTTTACCCTCCATTTTTCTGATTGTATAATTTCTACCATTTAATTATTAAATATTATCATCACGGTATTAATAATATTCAATAAAACAATAACTACTATATTAATTAATAATATTATTGTCTTTCACCAGTGTCCAATCTGATACCAAATCCATCTAATGAATTTTTACTTAACAGCATATTAGTCAATTTTTTTTATTACTGTGATAAAAGGCCTAAGAAAAAAAGATTTCCTTAGGTGCCTAGTGTAGAGGTTTCATTTTGTGCATATCTGACTCCATCACTTTACGGCGTCAGAAGTACATGGCAGGGGAGGCCAAGGAGTGGAGAAATGGGGGAGATGGAACGAGAGAAGGAGGGGCATAGATGTGTCTTCAAAAGCAAACCTTCAGTTGCTTTCGTATAGCCAGATTCTACCCCTTGAGTTTCAACCCCTTTGCCATGGTGCCATGAGCTTGGGAATCATGCCTTCAACACACAAGTCTTTTGGAGATATTTCAAATTTAAATGATGAATGATAGTGCACTTTTAAGTTCTTCATGTTTTTATTTGACTTTTTTTTTTAATAGTAGGTTTAGCTGGCATGTGAAGTTTCTTGTCTTTTCATTTATGTCCATCTTTTTCTTTTCCCACTTAAACTTACTTACTAAGGCACAAATACGTAGCAATAATAATAGGGGAATATGAAAGTATCAATTCGAGACTGAAGACGGGGAAATGAAAAGAGTTGGAGGAAGGGGTTTTGGGGGGAGCCTGAGGAAGGACAGGAAGGGCAGAGTATAAAAATAATTATATTTTAATAAAATATTTAAATTGTCTACTGGAATGTAAAGATTTTATAATCTTTTTTATTAACCATTTTTTTCCTGATTAATAATAATGAGGATAGTTTCCTGCTTTTTAAATTTTTATTTTTGGTTTTATGTAGAGTTTGAAAATTTATATCTTTTATTTTTTGAGATTATAATATAATATACCATTTCCTCCTTCCCTTTCTTACCTTCAATCCCTCCCATATACCCCTTCTTTCACTTTTCAAGTTCATGGCCTTTTTTTTAATTAATTGTTACCACATACATATATGTATATGTCTATGTATATGTATTCATAAATACACAAGTACAATCTGCTCAGTTGGTGTAATGTTTTATATATAATAATGATATGTATATATATATATAATTGTGTGTATATATATGTATAGTAAATGAGGCTAGATAATACTGCATTTAAGGAATACTAAATTTTCTTTCTAGGCAGATAATGAATGGCAAGTAGTACCTCTTCATAATTTGAGCTCTAGCTTTATTCTAGTGAGAGCATATCTCCTCTGCCATGAGAAATATTGTGTGAGATTTACTGTAGGTTGTAATTATTTCTCCCATACTATGTGAATTTACTAAGCCTCAACTTGAATGGCCAAGGATCCCAGCAAGGTCTTTATTCCCTCAGATGGGAAGTAATCCATGCAGAATCTTAGCACCTGTGCATCTTCATCCAATAGTGCTTGTCATGTCACTACTCTCCTGTAGGGCTCACAGAGTTTTGCCTATTACTAAAAACCTAGCTCTTAGACAAGAGTCTACATAGAATCCCCATTTTAATAAAGTCTATCCTTACAGCTCCAAAATATGGAATTGTTAAAAGGGATATGATAACTCTAATTTTAAAATTCTGGGCTGGAGAGATGGCTCAGATGTTAAGAGCACTGGCTGCTCTTCCAAAGGTCCTGAGTTCCATTCCCAGCAACCACATGGTGGCTCACAACCATCTGTAATGAGTTCTGGTGCCCTCTTCTGGCCTGCAGGATACATGTAGGCAGAGCACTGTATGCATAATAAACAAACAAACAAATAAATAAATAAATAAAATTCTGTAACTGCTGATACAGAGAGGTCTCCAAAATATATAAAAAAAGAAGATAAAGAAAATTGAAACACACACACACACATACACACACACACACACACACACACACATACAAATAAACAAACACACTACACACAGAAATGAAGAATGGGGAGGAGAGCACTTTTTTATTTGAGTAGAGATGAAACTAAAAGGCACCCATACCTACACATGTGTGTGAATGACTGAAAAATGATTGTCACTAAGCATCTATGAAAAATGAGATGTGGATTTTGAAGAAACTGGATTAAAATTTCCCTTTCTACTGTATATCCCTTTGAACTTGTCTTTTGTTTTGTGTGTCAATATTTATTACTGTGTGCAGTACCCATGATCAGATAAACCCATATTACAGAAACTGAAAGTCGGCATGGCAGAGTAGGCTTTGAGCCCACCAGAGACGGTTGTGGGAGAATTATATCTTGAACTAGGGGAGAGACAGGGAGGGGGATGTCAGAGGGAGGGACAGGCTAGACTTACTCCTTTTGTGACCTGTGTGAAGGAACTAGCCAGGGGTCTCCTGAAAACTGTGTCAAACCACGAGAGACTTAAGACACCCAGAGTTTCACTTCTTAAAGTTTCCACTCCTGCCTAAGTGTCACCAAGAGGATGATCTTTTCAATCCCACTCACCCTCAATGGAACAAAAGAGTCATTGTTTGAGGTATTTCAACTATTCATGACAATCTATTGAGTGGGAGATAAGATGACAATAATCCAAAATTAATAGATAAATACTAAGTCATCTAAAAGCAAAGAAGAGAAAATACTATTCAAAGTTCTGGTGAAATAAATTGTCATGTAACACATAACTAAAGATATGAAAATTTTTCTATTGCATTTCTATGATTGTGTGATCCCTTTATTCAAGAGACACATCATTTCCCTTAAATAAAATATAAATCCTTCAGCCTTATCAAATGTATATCCAACCTGCTTTTGAGTTTTCTTCCCTTTATTCATATGCTCACAAGATGTAATCATGCATTAATTCTTCACCACACCCGTTACCTCATGTTTTCTTGAGATATGAAATTTTATTTTCTTTGCAATGCCTAATAGACTTCTGATATTATGTTAAAATTTTCCCCAAATTCTCTATGGTCATTACTATTTACAGTTTCTACCATGCTGAACAAAATTAACTTTACACTAAAATTACATTTGTCTTATTTTATCTATTATACCACGAATAGTCTGGATATAAAATACTTTCCTTAATCATTTTTTTTTTTTTAGCTTTTCATGTAATCTCAGAAAGTTCCCTATGCACAGCAGTACTCAATGCTACATGTTCAAACCGTCTATGTTGGAGCTTCATGCTTCGTTTTTACAAACACATCTGCTGTAGATTGGATGTTCTTTTAGGCCTTCTTTAATCTACCTAAAATTAAAACCAGAAGCAATGCCCAAACCCTAAAGAAATATGAAAAATACACAGAGGTGGTTGTGTCCCTGAAGCTTACATTCTTGTGAAGGCCTCTGAAAATAAGGAATAGGTCATTAGATTTACGTTTAAGTTCAAATGCAAATGACAGGAATGAAGTAAAAAAAAAATTAGAATCAGAAAAAGTTTAGACCCTGAAATAGTAATATCTCCATAAAACTTGTAGAAATAAGCCCAGTATGCTTGAAAAGTAGCCAATAACCTGGAGAATTGAAAATAACGATGGAGAAGCAAGCGTTGGTCAAATAATATCAAGAGTGTCATGCTGGCAAAAAATATATAGATTTTATTTACCCATGTTGGAGAGATATAATAAAGTACTACCTTGCCAGGGATAACCTGGTTTGTGTTTAGCTTTATGGGTATTGCACTGATGGAGGCCAAGGCAAAATAAAAGTCAGGAGACTAGGATGTTGACACATTGTTATAAATCATATAGCATGGTGGCCTGCATTGAACATGTAGTAGTAAATAGGCAGAGAAGTGTTTGCATTCTGAATATAGTTCAGATATCAGAAGCAGAGGGCATGCTGATGGACGGGAAATGAAATAAAGCTGTGATGCTGACTGGCTTTGAGCTACAGTGGACCACGGTGACATTTACAGAGAGGATAAAAAATAAGACAGAGGTGATGTGGAGGTGGTCTTGTCAAGTTTGAATTTTACCAGAGAGAGATGCCATTCAGTGAGAGATATATGAATGTGAATATCAGAGCAGAGGTTAGGGGTAAAGAATCCTTAACAGAGATCTATCTGGGCATTGAAGTCTCTGTTATGGATGAAATAGTTAGGATTAGCTGTTGTCTACAAAATCAGGTCTGTAGTAGGAAAAAAAGCCACATGTGAGACACAGCTCTCTCTGTGATGTGGTTATGAGAGTATCTAGAAGAAAAACTATCTGGGAATGGAATAGTATACCACATCAAAAGCTGAACAGACATTATCAGGGGAGTTGGTAATATGGAAACCACTGATGACTTTCACATCAGTCATTTCAATGGAGCAGAAAGGACAGAAACCCAACTGGAGAGGAGAGAGTGCATCGAAGATGCTGAGGAGAGAGATACAGACATAGAGAAGAGCTGAAATACATTTTTTTGTTGCTTTGAAAGCAAGCAAAGCGAAAAGGGAATATCCAGATCAGCATTTGCTGTGAAGCAAAGTTTTCAGGTGAGGGGAGCAAAACAACCCAATGTCAAAGGGTTTATTTAACAGACTAGACAATCATCAAGAGGAGAGAGTTCTATCATACAATTTTTATGGCTTCAGAAAAGACCACGTCAATCTTAGAAGGCTATGTAAAGGAAGGCAAGGAAAGCTGCATGGTACATTGATTGAGTTTTGCCTTTGAAGTACTAAGTCATTTACTTTAAGCAATTTCACACTGAAACGTCTCGGGGCTTCAGAATTGTTTCGTAAATATCCCCAACTTCTACGAACAAACTTGAAGTCAAGGATTTAGTTTTAGGACACAAAGTGAGTTTCAAGAAGGGATCTAAGAATACGGGTGCCGGGTGTGAGGAGGGTCGTTGCATTCTGCGGAGTGCCGTGTATAGACAGCAGGGGAAAGACTCTCAGGATCACGGGTCTAAGTAAAATCCAGGAAGAGGGAAACCATATTGCAGAGAAAAGTGAACAATGAGTAGGAAGAAACCATCTGTCGTGTTGTCACCATACACAGGACAGAAACGCAAGAGAGGCAGGGAGGACAGCCAAGCCACCCATGCTCACCAGCAAGAAGATACTGAAATAGGCATGCTGATATCTTGGCACAGACAATCCTCATTTCACAGTGAAAATGCACATAAAATGCACTCACATCATTGGTGGGACCACAGGTCCCTTAGATAATTCTGAGTGTTTCCAAGTCGGAAACAGAGCCAAAGTGAGTGTCATGTGACATAGTATAACTAGAATAAAGGATGATCTCTGCCACAGAGGAATACTAACCCCGTAACCCTGTGTTTTCTTATGTATTGAGTGAATGGATTAGATTTGAACATCAAGTTTGAAGACCAGATTAGGATCTCAACTGTCATGAGTCTACAATGATTTCAGTTCTCTTCTTAGAGGTGGCTGCAAAGGGCCTTGACAGTTACTAGACAATCACTGGCATCAAGCATGGAGCTCCATGGCGAACTTTACACGCCAGGAGAGATGCTGCACACCACAGACACTTTTCATTTGTCTAATGGTTTGTGACATCGTGATACATCAGAGCAGGAGACTTGATTCTTAACGTTCGCTCAGTTCAGGATCTGTGAATAGATGCACATGTGCCGTTTATTGGCTTTTTTATTTGAATAGATCCTTCAGTTTCCTTATGATTAGTAGCATGTGTGAACTGGAATGGGGGTTTATTTACTTTGTTGAGACCTCGGAGACATTATCTGATCATTTAATGCTTCTCTGATTGATGCTGAAACCAGAGAATGGTGACCTACTATTTATCACTATCCAAATCTTACTTCAAGTGCTCAGCGTAATCCTCATAATCTTTGCAAAGAGTTACAATAAAGATCAGGCTAACACCTGACAACTGCTCAGCACTTTCATTTATCTTTGAAACACAAGACAGACATTCAGATTGAGTTATTGCCTTGATCCGCAGGTCACTTTAGTCATGAATAACTCAGACAAAAGTCGGCATTGCTCAATACCAGCTAAAAGGCTTTTTAATTTTTTTTTCAAATCTATTATTTCAATAAGAGGACTTGCAGACTGCCTCCAATTTTTAGTTTTCATGCACAAGCTTGGGAAAGGCAGCCGCTCACCTGTGCCCTGTCCCCCATTCCATAAAGGCATCGCGGAAGAAGGCCGCAGAGAGTAAGTCATTGTCTGGAGTCTCTCACCGGCTGAAAAAGAAATTCCCAAGGAATGATTCTGACAAAGAAAGAGGTTGCCAGCAGTCATCCCAGAGCCTGCTGCAGTTTGCCACAGTGTTGCCAGTTAATTGTTGTGACCCAGAGGGAGTGTGGAAAGAAGGGTAAGAGATACAGCCAACCCCCACGCGCGCACTGCATAACCACAGCACTCCATTCTCTAGACAGATCTGTAAAAGCCAGGTTGTGTTTCTCCATAACCTTTTAGGCAAACAACCCCAGGGTTCTGATTTGTGTATCGTCTTTTCTTGGCCTCTTAGTAAGTTCAGTAGCATTGTCTTCTGAAAACAGACTTATTTGTAAATCAAAATGTCAATATCAGAATTGGAGAATTTTCAGGACAACTGAGGCATAGTCTTCTACTTTTCCCCCATACGGCAAATGTTTGCCAAAAATGTGTTGGGGGTGTGGTCCACTTGAAGGAAAAGTAGCACTTTCGTCACTCTGTGACACTGGCCATGAGTCACTGTAGCGTGCTCTGGGAATCAGACAACAGAGATGAGAGCTTCCTCTTTGTGCATCTGCGGCTGTGGGGTGGCCTCGCAGCTGTGGGATGGCCTCACGGAGGTGAGGAATTGAGCCCAGACACACAGTGTAAGGAGGGAAGGAACAGAGCAGTCCTGGGATGGTGACAGAATATGGCAGGTGGTACCCGGGCTGGTCCCAAGTGTCCCAGCGTGGAAGGAGCCCAAAAGCAGAGCTCAGATGTTTCCAGGTCGACTTTCCCATTATTCTCTGGGTGTATTGCAAGTGTTTCTACAGTACTTGTTAATGAGAGATTAGAATTGATTTTATTTTAATAAGTTCTCTATAATTACTTCAATCTTGTTTAAACTTCCCAGGGAGGCCATTCCTAAAACTTCCTCAGTGCCTTTTCCTTGTATGTTTGCTAGCATGTTGCTCCACTTAGTTTTCTCTCAAAACATGACTTTATAACAAATTTAAAAAGGGCTTAGTGTTTTTATTACATAACTCAGGGTGAACTAATGATTATATTTATGGAAAAAGTCACGAATTGATCATGCATCTGCTGACATTTTTAATCAATTAAGGAATATACATTAGCTTAGCTCAGTCTACTCTAAAACAGAAATGACTCTCATGAACTGCAAGGCTTTCAAATTTACAATCACCCAGTAAGTCAAGGCAGTACTTAATATGTCTTCCTTTTAATTATCACCTAATAATCATAATTCTGAGCCTGTTTTAAAAGAACTGAAAGATAACTTAGTGCAGAAATGGACATACTTTTTGGCATGCTCTAGCTAGCTTCTCTCACATATTGTTTTCTTAAAAAAAAATCTGCTAGAAAAATCTTCCCAGATGATCGAGAATTTCCCTTTCCCCCTGTCAAAAACCTGTCTCCAAGTCCTCTTACCCGTTGGCCTGGTTTTACCACAACCTTCAGAGTTCTGCACACAGCATCTGCCACATTTCTGATACTTTCACTGACCCACTTTCCCTTGGAGAACATTAAATCTTTCAAATATGTATGTTCTGTTTCTGAACATGTAATTTTCAAAGACTGGGCTCTGCTATAAGTCCGTTCTTTTGGGGGTTCTGCATTCACGCACTCCAACACAGAGGCATGCATCATAGTCCTGTTGGGGAGATTGCCCTAGAGATTCACATGTGCCCTGGATCATATCATGGAGTAAGAAGTTGCCAGAGTGCCTGTCTGGAGCAGAGCTAGGTAGAGATGCAGAAACAAATGAACCATTGCCACCTATAAGGTGAAGAAAGTTGTGAAATTTTATCTTTCCACTTCTCTTTTCTTCCTCATTTGTCCTTCTGGCCCTATACTGACACCACAGTGAAACCCTATGCTTTTGCAGACTCCCCAACTCTTACCTTAAGCTTTTGTGGCTTTGTGGATTTCCTTCTCTCTTCCTGCCGTGTCTGCCATTTCGTCTTCAGTTTCAAAACCAATGTACCTTTTAAGTTTATTTTCCTTCTTTCTTTTCCAACCCATCTTAGTTATACTTGTTTCTTTTCTGTATAAATATCTATGTAGCAATTATGTATATGGACATATGCATACATGTACGTATGTGTCTGCACACTTGCTCTTCCTCTTGTTGAGCGTTTACTTACCTCACTTTCAATTACCTATGGTCAGCTGTGACCTAAAACTTCCATATGGGAAACCCTAGAAATAAGCAATTTAATGATTGTAAATTGTGGGCAGTTGTGAGTAGCATAATGAAATGTTCCACTTGCTGTATCCATTTCACTTTGAAGGGAGGCAACCTTTTAGGTATATGCTGCCCACATGGTAGGCATGTGTGTCATCAGACAGACTGTCTTGGTTTGGCCAATGTGTCACATTGCCTTTGCTGTTCACCACACTTCAGTTCATCCCTTTGGCACTGTATCATCTCGCATCATTGCAAAAAAAAAAAAAAGAGTGAAGTACAGTAAAAGAAATTGGGATCATGAGCATGCATATGACTTTCATTATAGTGAATTATTACAATTACTCTATTTTATTGTTAGTTATTGTTCACATACTGCTATTAATTTATAAGTTGAACTTTATGGTAGGTCTGGAAGATATGCATGCTTGTAAAAAATAGGGTAATATTGGGTTTGGTACACCTGATTTCAGGTATGTATCCATCTGAGATCTTGAAATGTTTCTACTATAGATAATTATAGATAATGGAGACTACTGCATATTCATATAAGCTACATTGTTTCTGTTTTGCAATGGAAATAAGTAACTGTAAAATATGTCAAATATAATACTAAGAATTGTGGAACAGTTGCTATTGAGCTATTTATACTTAGTTTGAGAAACTCATGTAAAATTATTATTACAAAAATATGCCAGGTGGCGTTGCTCAAGCCTGTAATCCCAGAACTCGAGAGGCTGATGCAGGCAGATTGCAGTGAGGTCAAGGCCATTCTGGAGTACAGAATGAATTCTGGGCTAGTCAGAGTTGTATAGCAAGACATGCACCATCTTCATAGTAAAAATGGTATCGTACGTGTTTGAAAGTGAAGTAAGTTCAAGATGAGAAGTAAAAGAAAAGTGAGAGCTGCATACTGGCAGCTGATAGGTATTGCTGAGTACTAACAAAATGATGTTGTCTGCATCTTGAACCTTTGTGAATAAGAAAACATGAGAGGGAAATGGGACCCTGCTTAACAGTCTGTTACTAGAGTTTAATAGCATCAAATCATTTTTTTCCCTTTCTTTCTTGCAGAAAAAAATCTACATAGATCTTCATAGGTCAATCTGGATTAACTTTCATTAAATTCTTATGGGGCATATGAGTTCATGACCCTGAAACAATACAGGCAAAAAAAAAAAAAACAGAATAAAACAAATTATGAGAATTCATTTGAGGGAAAATATATGCTATAGACAGGTGAAATGCATTTTAGTGGGCACTTACAAGGGGAAAATAAAGCTGCCTTATTGATCTCCTCTGTGATAATATGGAGGCTTAAGGCCGATGTGTGTGTATATGTTTGTGTCCTTTAACTTATCTTTGGATCCACCTCATTTTCTTTGAATAAGACTAGCTATCTATTATTTTAAGAGGTTATACACAGTAAACACAATTTTTAAAATCTGATAGCCTAAACTGGCTTAATTCTGGACACAACTTTGCTAAGAAAACACTCACACAAAAATTTTATTATACAAGAGCCCAAAAAGAAAAATCAGTCATGAATGTTTCAGTCTCCTGGCTAAAGCTTTGAATTGTTCCTGGAATGTATGACTTTTTATATTCTGAATTATCAGTAATTGTGCATGTCTGTCTTAACTGAGAAATTAAAAGCACACAGGATCAGGTACTGTTGGATCTCTGTCATCTGTCCCAATGCCTATATGTAGCCAGGAGGCGGAGGACATGTATCTGAGTAGCTGTGGGTCCAGGTGAAAAGCACACAAATAATGCTGAATGGCCTAGCTGACTGGGATGGGATGAGGGAAGCCAGCACTGATTTTTAAATTATCCAACGTTTCCTCTCACTTGCTATTATTTCCAGATCTTAAGTCAAGAGACATTTTGAAATTTGAAAATATGCACTAGTTTTTTTAGGCTGTGTTGCAATGATGTTTTTCTTACTTTCAATGTGCAAATATTTTTCTGATGATTCTGTAATTGGACACAACTCACACTAAATTCTTTACTGACTCTAAAATTTAGCAATTGCTTTTAGATAATACTGCAGTGTTATTTTTTAGTGTTACTCTTGAACATTCCAGATAGTGTCAAATGAATAACTCTTTTTGTAATGTAACCAATATAATATTCTGAAGAAAGAATATTTGTGGTTGGATTCATCTTGTCTTTGTAGCTTATTTAAACCAACCCCATGGGTGAAGTGTTTCACTATAGGGAAGGGCTGGCATTGGCTACATCAAAATCTGCTATGCTTTCTGATGTCCCTGTGGGTAAAAAGTCAATTCTGTTCTACCAAGTATTTTCTTTTTTGGACCATGTGGCAAAGTCCCCTGTTGTGATATATAATTGGAAAGCATGTTTGCAAAGCTATACATTCAGTCTGTGCACCTCATCCACCCTGGAGACTCCTGGAAGGAAGAAGCAAAAAAAAAAAAAAAATGGGCATTGTGAGAAAGAGGATATGATATGTGAGAAATCTTCCCAGAATAGGAGAAAAGGGATGGGCAAAGCCTTAATAATAACGAGGAAGAGAAAAGAATAAAAGAACAGAGTCCTTGTTTCTCAATTTGTATTTCTCAGATGAAAACTTAAGAAAAAAAACTGATTTCACAGGAGTCTGTGATTTTTTTTTTCCTAACCCAAACTCTGTGAGAAATTCCCATATTTACAATGATGGCTACAAGATGGCTGCTACCAGCATACTAACAATTTGGTTTACAGGGGGAAGCACCAGTTAGGCGCAGAAACACTCAGAACCACAGAACTGTTGGGTGTTCACAAATGACAAGACATAACTAAACCAAAGTAGGCCTGAGTTACATCTTTATTCTGTGTGTCATGAAAACAGTTCAGAAGCAGAAGATTTCTCAGCTGAGGGCCAACAAGTCTATCATAGATCATCCAGGATGAGAGACACACTGCTTGATGAAGCATCCTCAGGGTTTCCCTATCTTGCATAAAGCTCAGACTTGTCATCATCTCTAATGCAAAATACCAAAGCAAAGCTACCATACTTAACTGGAAGAATAGGACAAGCATCAGTTTTAACCAGGTACTTAGGAACAAAGGCAGATGAAGATGTAATGATGTTAGCTCACTGACTTAAGATCTTCTTCCTCTTTGGCTGATAAGGAAGCAGATTCAATAAGGAACCCTATTATTTAACTATCTACATTCATCTCTTGGATGAACTTAGTATATTTCTAGGTAAACATGTAAGTGTATGTGTGCCTATGCATATGTCTATGCACATGTTTTGTGTATGTGCTTGTGGGAAAGCAGTTAGCGCTGAAGTGGAAAAGAGAGCCTTTATCTGTAACAAGTGACGTTAATGAAGAATTGTTGGTTAAATACTAAAATACTGACTTACATATTTAATCAATGTGTTAATCTAAGGTCTTTGGAGAAAGAGAACCCAAGGATAAATAGATATATGAGAGATTTATTATGAGAATTGTTTCATATAACTAATAGAGGCCAAGAAGTCCCATGGTAAAGTCTGCAAGCTGGACAACTAGAAAATCCAGTAGCACAACCCAGATAGAATCTGAAGAACTATCAACTACTAAGAGTCAATGATAAAATTTGGGCCTGAGAACTCCAGTCAGGGGCACACTGGTGAAAGTCTGTGTGTGTGAAGGCTGGAGAGAGAGGAACACAAATATGCAATGATTGGCGAGTGTACTAGAAGAGAGAGCATCTTCCATTTTGCTGTCCTTAGGTCAGATCCCACCTGCCTACACCAGGAGGAGCAGATGATCTCTGGTTTGTTGTGGAACACCCTCAGAAATAATCTTTTACCTATTAATGTGGTGTACTTTATCTGTTAACCTGAACTCTAAAATTAATGCTCACAATGAACCAATGAAAGTAATCCTTTTTTCCCCTCTAGTCAGATGACACCAAAAAGGAAGATTAGAATGTGTTATTAAAAAAATACATAACATTTTGTTTGCAAAGATACATAATTGTGAGTGAGTTGGTACTCTGCTAATTTAGGCTAAATATACAATTATATGAATGAAGAGTAAAATTATGTACAAAACATTGGAATGTGCTTTTTGAAAAAGAAAGGAATCCATTCTTACTGCTATTCCTATTCAAGTTCCTACCACAATATTCATAGTCTTCCCATGTAAATAGTTGTTAATATCTGCCAAAGGGATAAAGAAAGGCATGTCTGGGATGAGTTTTTGTTTGAGCCTGGCCAGGCTTTTATGAATACAATTTATCTTACCAAATTTGGACCTCCTTAAGGATCTGTTGCCTCTGAAGGAGGAACTTTGAATAAGACAAGATCCTGTGGGTCAAGAATTTTATGCCTTATTAAGGGAAATAGGAGAGACAGAGATAAATCCATGAAGTCAGGAAGTTAAATAGTGAGACACCTGCCTGGTGGAAGGGAGAAGTGAAGCATAAATGCCTCAGATGAGGGGAACTGAGTCTGACGGAAGATATCTTTACTGAAGCTGTATCACAGGAATGATACCTGCAGGAAAATGACCAAGGAAGACTTTTAAGATCAGAGTCCTGGAAAGATTCCTACAAAGGAATTGGTAGAGGGAAAAAAAAGAATGCTTCATACCGATCATTATAAAGAAACTATTTTTTTTTCACAAATTTTCTGTATTTGATCCTATATATTCTAGATTGAATGGGTTTTCTTTCCACTATTTTTTTTCTCACTTTAGTCTCTACTTTTTTTTTATTCCTGAACTTCTCAAACACTCCTTTAGTTATATGGACAGTAACCTTGAACATGGCCAGCATTGGGAGCAAGACTTCAGAGCGCTTGCTCTTCTCAAGCAAGAGGGTGTGAACTGACATGCAACTGTGATCCTTGGTGGCTGTAGGTGTGACCCTGGAGTCCCTCTAGTGTGATAATTCTTGTTCTTTGGTGTAGTGCTTATTTCACATTAGGTTCAGGTCCTGCTAGGAATAGTAATACACAGCATTACTTTTTCCTCTGAGCAAGTGAGGATGGAGCAGGGGTAATAAATGAAGCATCATAACTAATGTGTTTTTGAATTGTAATTCCAGAAAGACATGTTTTACAATTTTTAAAGCATATTATTTTCACAGTTGAAGCGCTCAGTATAAAAGAGCACTTTAAAGAGATTATACTGTGTGTTTTGTCAGAAAAAACTTCCCCCTATGATTTCATAGTCTTTCCCTATAGAAAGGATGAAAACTTGTTCTCATTCTTTATGTTCTTGTAGCTGTAGAAGGTGGTTTGGGGGAAGAGAAAAAGAATAAAGATGGTCCAACAGCTCGCTGACCAATGGTAAAGCCTCCCCCCACTTCATTTGAAGTGTGTCATATGCTGTAACTGAACCAGTATCTTGGCTCAATGCCCAGTAGAAATCAGAAACAGGGGACAATGTGTCTCAGTACAGTGTTTCAAGTAACTCTTGTTGACTTCTTTAGGGAGATCAAATAGGCATTCATGTCAGGCCAGAAGGTTACAAGATCTCCAGGAAAGACTCCAACTGAGTCCAGGTATGTGCCATGAGTATTATTCTGTCAACACAATCATCAATAGAATCAGCTAAAACTGAATGAGTCTTAGCAGCTTTACAGCTGTCTTACTGTATTTGACATCTATCAAGACATGCTTTTTGGCAGTAGTGGGAACTCTTCCCTGGGCCGATTTATATCTCAAGAGTATGGGACATGAAGTTGAATAACAGTATCATTGTTTCAATGTATAATGCTTACAAAATAAATACAGCCCATTTTCTTCTTGAATGCTGGGCTGGTGTTGGATATTCTATGTCCTTCCACCCCGCCCCTTACTCCCTTTATAGCTGTGGCCACTATAAATAAGTTGCAAGAAAATTACTTCTCTACAGTTGCACAATGCTTCCCTTATCTGACTGCCACAGCTGTCACATATACAGATGCGCTTATTTAGGATGTTCATGGCTGCAAATGTCAGTGCTTATGTTCTTCAGTTGCTGAGTAACATTATACTCGTTAAGAATTTAATTCATTTCTCCTTTTGCTATCAGTATGGTCTTAAAGGCTATTTCTCAAACACACCATAACAGATGCTCTTCAGCCTCTTCTGACTGACTAATGGTTCCTGTCTACCATTAATAAGAGTTTCCAACTGAAGATTTGAAAGGGATGGATTTTGATTCATTACTTACCTTATCCCTAATGTGGAACTTAAGTCACGTGCTCATCCTACCCAGTACTAGTAAGAAATTTCCCAAGGTCAGACTTCCAAAATATTAAAAAGCAAAGAGTTCTCATTTGCTCTTACAGTTCTATTTGTTTAATTTAAAATTAGATATTTTTGACATGTTAGTGGTTATTATTATAGTGCCTAAAACAAAACACATGTATGGGGTTTAAGACTTTGTATGAAATTAAATTCTATGTCTCTGTTTTCTTTAAAACTTACATCTATTAGTTTTTTTAAGTTGGTGTTATCTATTCCATTTAAGAGCAAAAGTGTGTGTTTTGATACAAAATAAAATAGAACAGTTGAATGTTGGATAAGAGATAGTACATTAAAATTTTTAGTACTATTTTATAAGATCTTGAAGGGCCTATATAGTACAAGTTTCATTATGTAATCAACTTTATTTTAAATGCAATGCTTGGTAATCCAGTATACTTTGATAATGTTCTGAAGTAAGTAAAAACCAATTTCAGTATCATTTCATCTTGTTACAAAGACTTAGCATCAGGCAACATTGAATTCAGACTTCTTACTAGAACAAAGGCAGACTATAAATGGAGTCTTAGGAAATAATGGTAACATTTGACAAACTACAGTTCAAGCTTCACAAATACTCCAAAATTATTTGTTCATGAAACATGTCTTCAACTAAGTACACACTAAATATTGAGTAGCAAATCAAATGACTACATAAAGAAACCATACAGATAAATTTTGGAAAATGTGCTGATTATTATATTGAGAATACATACATTATGGAATTATTTCCCTTGAGTCTCTGACAATTTTTAAAAAAAATCTGTGGAGTCAAATAGAAAAAAAAAAGAAACTTAAGCCCATCTGTTATTTTGAGGATTTGGTCAAATTAGACAGTCACTTTGTAAAATGTTGGCCAACCTCCTAAATTTTTCCAAAGTAGTGTTATTCTTCAGTTGCTTTTTATACCCTCTGGATTGTCAGAATAACTTTGTCAACTCAAAGATTTTCTTCTTCAGATCAACTGGATTATTTCTAGAATTTAGTAGTTTCTGGGTGTCTTTGTGTTAGCTTGTGATAGGTATAGGATGGCTTCTTCCTCTCTTATCAGAGCAACCTAAAACTATAGTAAACCATCTCTCAAAATAGATAAATGCTGGTCTTACAAGAAAAGACCATGTGAATATTGCAGGAAGAACTTGGGTCGGTTTGGAAAGGTCAGGAAAGAATTAAGGGAGTAGATGTGTGGATGGAAGGGCAGAGGATGAACAGTGTCTTTCAGTGGAGCCAGAGGTCTCATTCTAAAAGCAGAAAGAGATTACAGTTGTGTGGAATCAAAGGTTGAGAGAGTCAAATTCGGACGTTGTATTAATAGTAACGGGAAGTCTTTGGAAGGTCTCTACCGAAACAATGGAGAAGAAATTTCAAGACGAATTATGAGGGATGACACAAATGGTAAAAGAGCAGGCTGAAAGTACTGACATCATCCAAGTACTTTTCACTTAATGTGTATGCCACGGCCCTGATTATAAGTGCAGGAGGCTGAGTCAGAAGGCATTAAATAGTAAAAGCCCACACAGCTACAGACGACATTGCTTTTCTTCTCTTTGTCTAGGACCTAGAAGCCTAAGAGAAGTATTAACAGTTCATGACAGTTGAACTTTTTTTTTTGCATATTTTGACTTCCTTTTTATGAAGCAAACAATTGAAATGCACTTGTGACCAGAAAATGGGAATGGAGAAGAGAAATGATTTTTAAAAACTTAATATGTCATCATACCTTATGCTTGCAAGCCTATGAAAATGTACATATTAACATCAACATAACTTTACAACATAATACATTTTTTTTATTCTTTGTGATACATGGTATAAAATTAAAAAGTGTAGATGGATCTAAAAATTATTTCATTGTTCTTTTTCATTGTTTTGATTAAGAATTGCATTTCACACATGTCAAATCTGTATTACTTGTATCTGTGTATGTGTGTATGCTTGTGCATATGTTTATGTATATGACATGGAAGTATTAGGGGCACATTTTGAGGAAAGAAGGTGGCTGGTGGTAAGGAGGGGACAAAAGATGGTAATGAGGAACAGCTGTGGTCAAATTGCATGATAGACTTGAGCGAAGATATCTTTATGTAATGTATTGTGCTGTACAATGAATAAAAAATTGTTAAAAGCATCAAGTTCTAAGACAATTAAAAGGGATATAAGCATAAACCAGGAGGATCAAATCCTACAATGAAAAATTAAGGTATTATGAATTATTAAGTACTATGAAATGAAATTATAATTTTTGGAGAGATGCTTTCTAGCCTTTATACTGAAAAAAAACAGAAACAGAAAACAAAGTGATAATGTCTTTTATTAGGCTCAGTGTTCTTCACACCAAGAATTTGTTTCTTAGTTATTAGGTTACAGGAACAGATAGGAAATCATTAAATATAAATAAAGAAGTATGGGACTGAAAGTAGGTGTTAGGTTAGCTCAGTTATATAAATAATATTTAGGAATTTGTGAAATTCTGTTTAAAAGGTACATAACCCAGCTTGCTGGGCCTGCCTTAGCCTAACTTGAGAATATTCACGTATCAATAGCAACACAATAATATAAAGCACACCAGGTAAATATATTTACCATTGAGTCAACAGTTGAACTGAACAAATGAAAGTCAAGCTAAGTTTTCAATGGGAAGAGTTTATCAAGCACTTCCTCTGAAAGTTAGCAGTTAACATATGAGAGCAAAGTATTCCTTGGTTTCTTTTCAGAAGAACTTCAATCACAATGTTTAGAAAGTGATTCTAATTGATAAGAAAGTTTTTGTAGACTGGGACTGTAAATGTAAAAGGGAGAGTGAGTGAAATTAGGAGGGTGTTTAGCTGACCACAGTAAAACACCCGAGAGCTGGAACTGCTATGGAAATGAGCTGCTCCTGATGAAATACCGAGGAACAATATCCACATAATACAGGTTATTTCTCAACAGATTACTCGGAAATTGCAAAAGCAGGAACACACAATTATAGAGTAATGCTCTGCTTGTCTCAAAACTAGCTCAGCACTACCTGTTCATTAGTAGCAAAAGTCAATGTGCTAAAAAAAGTGAAACAAGAAATGTTGATTTTTTTTCTATGAGTTATTTTTGCCAAAAGGATTTAACCTATGTCTAAGCATGATTTAATTTTAATTGCTATTTTATTCATATGTACAGAACAGGGAAACATGTAAATAAGCAAGAAAAAAGAAAGAAAGAAAGATCCATAAAATAGAATGTAGGAATTCTCCATGTCATCTGTTGTAAGTCTTTAAAAAGTTGGTTTTCTTTTAGCAAACTCCCTGATTCGTTGGCTCTTGCAATCTTTCTGCCTCCTCTTTAATGTTCCCTGAGTCTTAGGTATGGGAGTGTTTTATAGATACATCCATTGGGACTGGGCTCCACAACTCTGCATTTTGTTTTGTTTTGATTTTCTGTAGTATAAGAAAACATGGCAATTGATTATCTAATACCAAATTGTTATCCCTGAAAACATATATACAAATACCAATTTAAAGACTGAGAAAATTATATTTTAGGGATATATATATATATATTTATGTGTGTGTGTGTGTGTGTGTGTGTGTGTGTGTGTGTGTGTGTGTGTGTAAGAACAGTGAAAAAAAAGGCCATGAATTTGAAGTAGAGCAAGGCGGGGTATATGGGAGGGTTGGAGGGAGGAAAAGGAAGGGAGAAATGTAATTATAGTCTCAACAATAAAACCATTAGCTTGGGGAAAATAACAAGAAAAGTAGAAATTATGCTGTTTTTGAAAAAAAGTCTTAAGAGATATATTAGAGAAATAAATGGAGAGTGATTTTTTTAATTAAAATCTTGATTTTTTTAAGTTGAAGAGCTATGACAGATAATTAGAAAGTTTGAATCTGAATGGAGACTCTGAAGGTATTTGGGAACTGCTGTACATTTTCTTAGGCATTCTACTTAGGCTGTCTGTTGCTGTGACTAACATGACCAAAATACCTCAGATAGGAAAGAGTTGCTTGGCTTTCAGGTTACAGTCTGTCACTGAGGCAAGCCATGGCAGCATACACTCAGAGGAAGGAACTAAAACAGAAATCGTGTGGGAAAACTGCTTACTGGCTTCCTTCTCTTGGCCTGCTCAGCTCCCTTTCTTCTGTAGCCTAGGCTCACATGCCTAGGGAGGGTACTGCCCACGGTGGGCTGGGCTCACTTAGCAATTAAGAAAGTGTCATACAGACATGACCACAGACCAATTTGATGAAGGCAGTTCCTCAGCTGAGATTCCCTTTCCATGTTTTTATGACATTGAGAGCAGAATCTAACTCTGGCAGTAGATATGATATCATTACATAAAAGTGTCTGTAAATTACTTAAAGTATTACTCAAAATATGTACATATATAGTAATATAAATACATAGAGGCTAAAATCTACATTAAAATAAAAAGGAAAATATTAACAAGTGCTGAATTTGAGTGGTGAATGTCTAGACCTTTTTAGCTTTTTGGTAGTATATTTTGTATTTTCTTGTTTGCTTTGAAATTGTTATTGTGGGACATTTTATTTGTTTGTTTTAGAATAGGTATATATCTATGAAACCCCAGAAGATATTTTGGTAATGATCAACAAAAGATACATTGGTCTATTCCCTTAATGATTTTTACTGCAGAAATTCAAATCAATTTTCAGTGAATCAAATGAAATCCAAAGGGATAAAAAGTTACCTGGGCAAATCAATCATTGTTAGAGGACTTCATATTTGCAAACCCTGATCCTTGTAAGGTGAACAGTATGGGATTCCTTCAACATGTCTTTTAGGAGTTTAGTGTTTAGATTCTGAAGGGTTCTGCACTGGAAGTGTTCTGTGTTGGGTTAAAGGTGAGCAGGCTCACACTGGATCTGTCACACTTTCTTTGGGCCTTTCTGGGGCCAAGCTATGTTTATAATATCTTCTCAGTGATCACAGGATCCTAACTCCAAATCCAGAGATTCTGAGTTTGAAGGAAATGAACTAACGGTCTTGGAATTTACTTCAGGCTCAGAGCAGGAGAAAGCTGCTGAGGATGCTGTGTGCCAGGCCACACCACACCATACTTCTGGCATGTTTTAGGGCATCTGGGTAAGAGCAGCAGCTTAGCATCACTCAGTTACCCTGCAGATGCCTCTCCACTAGGGAACCTGTGGCAAATAGGGTCTTGTCCATCAACGTCCACCTTGAGGCCAAGTGCTAGAAATCAAGTTGCTTTCAACAGCCAGACTTTAAGTCCCTGTCTCATGTATGACTGATGCACTGACTCCTCCTCTTTGAATATGAATGTCAGTGAGAATCTGTTATTTCATAGAAAAAGTGTCTTAGACTAGGCCGGAAATTCTGTTCATCTGACTGAGGTTAGAGCAAGATGGTTTAGATATTTCCTTTCTTTAAGGACACAAACATGGAAAGCATGGCCATCACTCTGAACTAACTCAAAATGCTCTTCGAAGAAAGCGTGGGACTGTGTTGAGGTAACTCATTAAATTCGAGCTATTTACAGTGCCTGAGTCACAGGCAAGACACAATGATGGTCGCTCAAGGAAATTCTCACTGTTAGACCACCTTCATGGCCTTAGTTACAAATATTTGTAAGAAAAAAAATGTAATCAAACTAAGTTAGGCCATTCTTGGCTTTAGACATAAAATATTTATTTTGCTCATATCAATTTTATGCTTGGTTTCTTCAAAACCTGAGTTGGGAAAGTTATAACAATGGTATGCATACATTTAAAAATATTTTATTCTTTTATACAATGAGTGAAATCTTACCAAGTGCTATATTTAGTTATTACATTAGCAAACTATGAATAGACATTTCTGGCATGTGTGTATTATCATGAAAATAAATTCTGATTCTTTAAGGCCAAGGTAGTTAAATTGAGGTTGTAGTCTTAGAAAATGGATTTCAAATTACAGTTGGCTCTCCTTAACCATAGTTTCCATATCCATAGTTGATTCACCAAGCCCTGGTCAAAAATGTTTGAAATTTCCAGAGTTTCCAAAGACAGAACACAAGTTTTCCACATGCTGAGAGCAATAGTGAATCCATTGGAATGGATATATGGGAACATGCTGCTGGTACCTCCTGCATTTGTCATATCCTCCAGCCCTCTTGAGTACTTGCTTGTGTACCGTGTAATAAGGCTTTTGATGGCTACATCTGTTCTGAACATATACAGACAGATCTTGTTAGGACTCCTTTTAAAATGAGATTTTAATTAGTTAAAGTATTTTATTTATTTTTATGTGTATGATTATTTTGCCTGCATGTATCATGTGTACTGCATGCATGTATTGCCTAATGAGGGCAAAAGAGGATGAGTGTTAGATCTAGAACTGGAGTTGCAGATGCTTGTGAGCTGCCACATGGGTGCTGGGGATTTAACCTGAAGTCTCTACAAAATCAGCAAGTGCCTGTAACCAGTGAGCCATCTTTCCAGCCCATTGTTAGTATTCTTTTAACAGTGTAACGTAACAGAGGCCAATGAGATGATTCAGTGGGTAAAGATGCTTGCTGTCATAGTCTATCACTGATAGCAAGGTAAAATGCATCTTTAAAAAAAAAAAAAAACCCTAGGGCCTGCTTTCATCTTTCTGCAGCTTTCTATTGCATACTCTTTCTCACTTCTCATTCTAGTTGAGGTGGGGATTAGGGTTTGCCCCACTACTTCTGCAAACATAAGTTCCCTAGACTGTGTCCAGGGTGTCTGTGGCAGACTGGTCCCAAGATACTTCATACCAAAATCGCTACACACACAACTCATTTATTGTAAACTAGTGTGGTGGTATTGTATTCCCCAAAATATTGTGCACTCTAATAAACTTATCTGGGGTCAAAGAACAGAACAGCCACTAGATACAGAGGCTAGAAAATGGTGGCACTCACCCCTTTAATCCTAGCATTCCAGAGGCAGAAATCCCTCTGGATCTCTGTGAGTTCAAGGCCACGTTGGAAACAGCCAGGCATGGTGACACACGCCTTTAATCCCAAGAAGTGAGCTTTTAATCCCAGGAAGTGATGGCAGAAAGCAGAAAGATATATAAGGCGTGAAGACCAGAAACTAGAAGCTTTTGGCTGGTTAAGCTTTCAGGCTTCTGAGCAACAGTTCAGCTGAGATCCATTTGGATGAGGACTCAGAAGCATCCAGTCTGAGGAAACAGAATCAGCTGAGGAACGGGCAAGGCAAGGTAGCTGTGGCTTGTTCTGCTTCTCTGATCTTCTAGCATTCACCCCATTATCTGGCTCCAGATTTGTTTTTATTAATAAGTACCTTTAAGATTCATGCTTATAGTTTTGACTATATCTATCCGATCTGTATAACCATCTATACCTGTATTTTAAGTCATTACTTACATTACTCTATTACATATACCACAAAATACAAGTACAACGTAAGATTTTGTATCCCCCCACTCTGTGTGTGTGTGTGTGTGTGTGTGTGTGTGTGTGTGTGTGTGTGTGTGTGTGTGTGTGTGTACCACAGCATGAACATGGAGGTCAGAGAACAACTTATAGGAGTCTCATTCTCCCACTTGGATTCTAGGGATCTAACTCAGCATGTCAGACTTGGTGGCAAGCATCTTTGCCCCCTGAATCATCTCATTGGCCTCTGTTAGGTTGTATTCCTAAAGAAGTTCTAACAGTGCGCTAGGGAGATGACTCACTGGTTACAGGCACTTGATGATTTTATAGAGATTTAAGGTTAGATTTCCTGCACTACTCTGAGTACTAGTGACATCATTTTGGACTGCTACAATGAGCCATCATAGACACAGAGATTTGGCAATAACAACAGTCTATTGCTTACTTACTTATTTGTTTATTTTACAGTTTGGAAGCTAGCAAGTCCAAAACTAAGGTACCTATGGCAGATTCTGTGATGTAGGTCTGTGCGGGCTTACTTGACAGCCCATTTTTCTCTTAAGTTCCTATTTATTCTTCAGCTCTCTACTGAGCTCTCTATCCCTCAGATGTTCATACCCTGTCAATATGTGTTACTCTTTTCTGTAGACCTTGGCCATCTCTGTGTGTCATGCAAAACCAACTTTCTGTGGTAGTTTGTAATGCTTTATATAAGCTCCATTTTCAGTTCCTAGACAGTGACAGTGGGTCATTGTATTAGTTAGGGTTCTCTAGCATCACAGTATTTATGGAATGAATCTCTCTGTCTCTCTGTCTCTCTGTCTCTCTGTCTCTCTCTCTCTCTCTCATTCTCTCAAAGGAATTTATTGGAATGATTTAGAGAATGTAGTCCAACTGATTCAACAATGGCTAGCTGTGAGTGAAAGTTCAAGAATATAGTACTTGCTCAGTTTCACAAAGCTGTGTGACTCAGCTGGTCTTCTATATATTCTGGAATCCCAAAGAAGTAGGCTCCAATGCCAGTGAAAAAATGGATGTGCTGGCAAGGCTAGGCAAGCAGGCAAAGAAGGAAACCTTCCTTCTTCCATTGGCCTTATAAAGGCTTCCAGCAGAAGATGTGGCCCAAATTAAAGGTGTATCTTTTTGCCTCAAGATCTGGATCAAAAGTGTCTTCCAGCCTCAAGATGTAGAACAAAGGCATGTTGTCTTCCTGCCTCGAGTTATGGATCACAGGTGTGCCCTCCGTTTCTGTATTGTAGTTCATTCCAGATATAGTCAAGTTGACAACCGAGAGTAGCCATCACAGTCATCCTTGTGGGTTTGAAAGCAGAAACAACTCTAAGGTGACAAAAAAGGCTACTGTCAGAAAGCCACTCCCTCTCCAAGTTTCTTCTCTGATGCTGCACATTATTCCAATTTCAACACATTTAGATTACACCACATCTCATTAAGGTCAAAATTAATAAACCTGTGCAATATATAACCTCTCCACTATTTTTTATTAAGTTCAATGGCTCAGAGAGCTCAGTTGGAAACACTTAAAGATTTTTAAAATATTTTTGGCTGGTACTACATTTTTTTTTTTACAATAAAAGTTTTCAAGAACTTTCCATTTGTGAAAGCAAGTCAAATATCTTTAATCCTTTTGGCAAAGAAGCTGTAAAATATTTTGATTGTGCTAGAAGTTTTCTCTTTCAACTCTTAAATGCAAATCAACATAGAAGAAATGACATGGTGAAGTTTTGTTTCAGTTATTTGTTGGGATAAATATTTATCTGTATCTAAGGTTCCTGTCTACCAGATTTTTGTATATCAGTCTGAAATTTATTTATCATAAGTTTGTTATAATCTCATGTTATGAACCTCTCCAACTAAAAACTCTTAAATGCTTTGTTTTTGAAGGGACTCTGTGATCCACATAAATCAGTAGTTCTGGTAGAAGTTTTCAGTGGGAATCTGTAGGGTGGTGTATTGAACACAGACAGCCTGATTTTTAAAGGAATAGTTCTATTTTAATTTAAGAGACAAGGTGATTTACAAGATACTGCAGAGACAGGAGCTGATGAGAACTCCTTTGGGGATCTACCTTAAGACAAAAGAAATTCTAACATTTATGGCTCTGGAATTAGTTCCCCAGAGTCATAAGGCAGCATTTCATTGTAATTATGGCTGAAGGTGAACATTCACTGCTCCAGGAAAATGATCAGTATTGACTTTGTAGATTAGGTTTTCTTACTTTGTTCTGCTGTTAGAAGATTGTGGCCACCTCTCACTCACTCACTTCACCACAATAAAGGGGGAAATTTTAAATTCAGTTCAGGAATGTAATTAGTGATCATAGCAGTGACTACTCACTGTTAGATTCAAAATCCCTAAAGTACTTTATGAGAACCTCACTAGAAACACAAGCATTCTTGGTGATACACATGATTAATGGTATTTGGAGAATATGCATTAGAGAGAGAGGTGGAAGGAAGGAGGGGGTGGGGAGAGGGAGAAAGGAGATTCCTTTTGATCACAGAATATTATGGAGCTAATGATATTATTAAATTTTAATTGGACATTTACATGTGATTTTTTTATAAGATGAAAGGGAAACTTCAATGTACATTAGATAAGTTTCTAAAGAAGAAGCCAATGAATGTGCATATGATGAGTGCTCTGGACTAATTGGGCAAAGTGAAATATATGAAGGAATAAACTTCTCAGGATGTTCTAATGGTATCCAACCAAATCAAATGATCCACATAGATTTGGAGAGTGAAAATATTTCTGAAAAACTTTATTTTCTTTACTTTTGTGTGTGTGTGTGTATTGAGGCAGAGTCTCCTGTGGCCTCAGACTTGCTGTGTAGCTGAAGTACGCCTTGAATTCTATATCTTCCAGCTGCCACGGCCAGCTATCACTATTTCATCTTAGGCTTTGGGGAATATGTAAAGTATTGTGTTATAGTTAGTCTTTAGAAAATTCAGTGGAAGCCCCCAAAGTATATCAGTTCTTAAATAGCTAAATAAGTTATTTTTCTACTGTAATTTTATATTTGTTTCACTTCACTCTTATGACTTATCATCCTCCTTGTCTGTCCCCTTCTAATGAGTCACTAAATCTTTGATTTTTCCTTTGGGAAATTCTCTATAAAATAAGAATGACTGCTGGATGATCTTGTCAGTTGCTGGTCCTAACATATTTAGTGTGCAAATGTAAAACATAGCAAGATTTAAATATTACAGTGCTTGTTTACATATCAACGTTCTCCATTATTGTCAGACTAGAAAGTTCTTTCAACGCAAAGATTTTGCAGATACAGCAATAAGCTGATCAAAAATAGCCTTTTAAAATTCATCCAGGGCCAAGGATATAGCTCACTGATGGAGGATATGTCTAGCAGATGCCTGACATTGCAAAAGTAAAAGGAATGAAAAGGTCATGTGGCATTTTTTTTCTTATTCACACTTTTTTTTCATATGATTTACATATACTTCATGAAATAAAACTCATTGCCTTGTGTGATGCATGCTGCCACACAATTCTAAGATACTAAGCGCTGCCATGTTGATCTTACATGACTGTTTTGGATTAAATTCTGCTTATTTCTCATAAGAACCAAGGAATCAACAGCTCTATATTGAGAATATCAAAATATTTTAATAGCATATTTTAATACAGCTAACTTCACCTCTATAGTACTAGATACAGTAACAGAAACAGAATTTAACCTATGCTTGTTCAACTTCAAAAACCATACTCTTCCAACTAAGACAGTAATAAAATGAAACTAACTGGCAAAGAATCACTCCATAGATCTAAATAAGATGATGCGTATAATATGGTTAGTTTGCTGCTTAACAGAAGCACACAATAGAATCATAAATGGCCGCAAGTTTCATTTAAACAGTAACTTCATTTTAGAGACTCATTTTTTCTGTATTGTAGTTAATTAAGAACGTACACACAGTATCAGCTATTTAAGGAACTAAAGGTTTAATTAATTCATGCACCAAAGTCCAACGGTGAGGACATTCAGTAGTCAAAATGGAGGAAGGTTCTATTCAACATAGCTACCCATGACATCTTTGAGAACCTTCACTGGAAGATGCTTATCAGCAGATAGGGAGACCCAGAGCATCTCAGAGGATCAAGCTTGGGAATAACATGAATCACACGCACTTTGCACAGATTCGCTCAAGTGTCCAGCCCCTGTCAGCAGTGCTGGGAAGTGGTTCTTCTGGTGTGGACACATAGCCCTGCTCTACCGAGCAAAGGGCATCATTTTTAATATGAATGGGAACTAGAGTTTGGCAGTGAAGTTGGCACCTCAGAGAATAGACTTGCATTAGAGGTCAGAAAAAATTTCTTCCTTTGAGAAGAAACTTAGTTTTCCTTCCCAAATTACAGAAGGCACCACCAAATTTTATACATTTATTTTAGCATTAGAACTACGTCCCACTAGTTTAGTCCTCTGTTGAAATGCCAAGTTCAGTGATGTCTCAAAGTTTAATTACAATAGTGATTTTGTAGCAAATTTTAATAAGATGGGAGTATTTCATAAATTTCCAACTTATGACATCACTTTAAAGCACTATTAATTCACAGCTTATTAAATGTAAGGATTATTAAATTAGAGCTCAATTTTAGCAATAAAGAACCAATTTTCTTAAACTTGTAAATCGTCCCACACTTGAAAGGGAAAAGGACTAATGACCCAGCTCACACCCAAATGTAGTTGAAGCCACATCTGAAAAATTCTCTTCTTCTAGCTTTGCCAAATGTGATGCCTGAGATACCCACCCCCACCCTATTTGAAATCTTTGGCTTGCCTTCAGCTGGAGGTTGTAGTCCCATTAAAAATAGTCAGATGGAGTGGCAAATTGACTACAAATGGTCTTCCTTTTACGGTGGAAATATTTTATCCCATATACTTTTTTCCCCTTGACTACAAATGGTCTTCCCTTTTCAATGGAATGACTTTATTCCATATACTTTTTTTTTCATTATGAGAACTTAGTTCTGACACAGTGGTTGTTTGATAGTTCTATTATTGAACTTAGCTCTCCGAAAGCGAACTAGAATGGAATTTTTAATTTTAGTACTGCTCCCATTTTCAAATGAGATTTAATAGTTCATTCACCCATGCATTCTTTCACTGTAGAGTATTTGGGGCTTAACTTCTCTGTGATAGGCACAGGAAAATTACCTGAACAGATCCTGACACCCAAGTTACATTTTCACTGGAGAAGACAAACAAATGCTCATATAAGTAACATAAAATCCAGAGTGTCGATTTGTCTTATTTATAAAGAAAGTAGGTTTTTACATTTTTACATTTTACCTTTGAAATAGAGAAAACCTGTATATATATGGATGGGGTAAGGATCCCTCTTTGAGGTTAGGTGTCAGCAGAAATCCAAAGGACAAAAAAAAATGTAGTCATCTGAAGAAAAAATAAGAAAACATGCAGACCCTGAGTTTGGTGTATGACTGGTACAGTGACTCAATGACTGGAGTAACTGAAAAGGAAGGCAAGGGTGAGGCCATGCACGGTCCCCTCCTCCATTAGAAGTGTCTTCCTTATGAGATATGACTGATGTTTGTGTGTGAGAGTGTATGTGTTTGTGGTGTATGTGTGTGTACATGTGTTTCTGCAGGTGTGTGTGTGTGTGTGTGTGTGTGTGTGTGTGTGTGTGTGTCTGAGGTCAGAGGTCAATCTACTTGATTTCCCTATCTCTTGTTATCTTATTTTTCTGAGACAGGAGATCTCTCAGAGAACCTGGACTCACTGATTTGGCAAAACTAGCTGGCTGTCAAGCTCCAGGGATGCTCCTTATCCCCAGTGCCAAGATTACAGATGCATACCACCCCAGTGCCTTTACTTTTTACATGAGTCCAAATCAGGTCCTCATGTTTATGGGGAAAGAAATTTATTAATCAAGCCCTTTCTACATTTCTGTTAGACATTTTTTTAAAATATTATTTTATTTCCTCAATGGGAGAAAAGATTTAAAAGAGTAAAGGTAAATTTGGAAAAATAATATAGACAATAGAAAACTTTAGCTTGGGTCAGGCTTTAGGATGTATAGGGTGAGGAAAAGAATTACCAGACTTCAATGGACGGCGGGGGGGAGAGAAGCTGCTGAGAGTAGGTAGGGAGGAAGAGAAAAGGAGTGAACAGCCACTCTGATTCTTGTCTGGTACCATAAGTGGATGATGGTATCTTGGACGACTCAACCCATAGCATGTCTGAGAGAGCCAAACAATGCATCTTAAATTTATTGATGCATCTCAAACTATTTGATCTAGCATAGCTTTCAAATAGGCAGTTGCATGTAAGCCCCAATCTACCATGAAGGTGTGGAGTAAAGAAATGATTAGCATTTATCAGATTATAGTTGATAGCTACATTCATAGGCAGGTTATGACCACTACAGCATAAACATATACATATACAATACACATATATGTACACATGCATATACATACACAGAACTAGTTCTTAGAACATAGCTATAAGAAACATAAAAAATTACAGAACTTAAAAAAATGGGTGAAGAAGAAAGCTCATGCATAGATCTATAAGTAAAGGGCAGCGACTGAAAAAATTACATTAAGATTTTCCCACTGCTGGACACTGTTGATGATGCATGCTTGAATAACTAAAGACATGATGCTGTGTAGCACCAGGCATTTGGGTCAGGATCTTTAAAGCAAACCCATTTATAGGATGCTGTTCTAAAGTTGCAGTAGACTTCCCACCTAAAACATCTTATCATGCCCACATGTTTTAAGGTTTTCATAAAACACTTACTATTTTGTATTTATTTTGTCTAGATGTGAAGCAGACAGCATGTCACATTTCACATATTGCTAAAATTCCTGTAGCTTCAAATATACAGATTTGTGGATTTCAAGTGATTTGAAGTTCATGAATATCTTAGGTTTGTTTTGTTTTGTCTTGTTCAAACTCTGGATATGATGTTTTTGCAGTTTAACACATTTCTTGAAGGGAAGGACATGTTTAGATTTCCAGCAAGATGTAAAATTGTCAGAATGAATAGAAGTTAAACAAAGGTAGCATATATTAGAAATATTAAGAAACTCTTTAAATAGTCTAGGCAAATCTCTGCCGAATGTTTTATTTTTCATGAAAGCTCAAAAGAAAGATTGCCTTTTTGGAAAATTTATGAACAATGTGGGTTTAGACATGAGGTAATTGCTAGTCCTTTTTTTTCCAAGAAAACATATATCAAAAGTTTTATTTATTCAAAAGACATTACAAATAATATCCTGTGGAGATAAAAATATATACAGATATTATGATTTTCATATTATCAATATTTTTTCTATGCCTTTACTGTAACAACCTGATTATTCATACTTGTCAAGTTGATGAGTAAGAAAGGCAACCTGCCCTTGGATGCAGAGTACTATTTTCAAACCCTTGAGTGTTCCTATTAATTCAGTCCATTTTGCACGCTTCTGACATGCCTCGTTGGGCATCAATTTCCTCATTTATTAGCTTGGCATTTAAAGCCTTCTACAATCTTGCCATATAATCTCTCTTTAAATCTATTTCTATTTCTCTTACTCTTTTTCATGAAATCTGTATGGTATACCATGGCTAAGTAACTCATGTTTTATTTTTCCAATATATAATAAGCACTGTGCAAGAGTCCCGAGAGAAACAGAACGAAAAAATGTGTGCAAGAAAGAATTTATTACACTGGCTCACATAATCACACAAGTTGAAAAGTTCCACAATGGCTCTCTGTAAAATGCAGACCCAGAAGAGCCTGTGGCTATTCATGCCAAGAAGCCAGAAGCCCCAGAAAAAGAGGGGGATTAATGATACAGACTTTGTCCAAGGCCCATGGCTGGGAGGCACCCTAGAGGATGGCAGGTGTAAGATTGTATCTCTGGGCTGAAGAGTGGCTGATTTTGACTAAGAGTCAGAAAGTGAGTTTTCTTCGATGGCTGTTTCCTCCCATTTGGCCTCCAGCCTTTTAGAGATGGCAATGATAGTAACACCCATATTTAGCATATACCTTTCTTACTTGATTGCTGACACACTCACTATACTTCTCCAGAAACAACCTCTCAGACATTTCTAGAAGTAGACTTTACTAATTCCCTAGGCATCCCCCAGTCTAGTCAAGGTGACACTCAAAATGCACTATAATATCATGCAATTCCTGTCTTCAGTGACTTCCTTGGTATCTTACCCTGTATGTTGTGGCCACCTTGTGCATAGTCCAGGAGACAGGTATACAAGAATTGGACAAAATCAGGACACTGAGGGAGGGGGAGGGGCTTGGACCTGCCTCTACTAAATGCACCTCCTCATAGGAGGCCTTACCTTCTTGTGGGAAGGAATGGGGAGTGGGTTGGGAGGCTGGAGGGGCAGGAGGAGGAAAGAGGGGGGCCTTTGGTATGCAAATGAATAAAAAAATTTTTTTTCTTAATAAAAAACATACACAGAAAAGAAGATTTACCCTAAAAAATATCAGGTCATACATATAATTTTTTATTCCATCAAGTTACCTACCTTAGTGTCATATTGTGCACCATTGTCATTAAATTATAGTATGTTTTCAATAAATGCTTCATTATTGACTAGAAGATTTGTATACAGCATGCTTGTCGATAAGAAAGATAAAGAAAATGATCAGAGAAGCTCATGGGAGTCAACTCAATCTGGAGTATTGCCTTCAGAACTCATGGTTTCTACAATACAAGACAGTGCTGCTACTCAGCTCTTGGATTCTATATATTTTATGCACATACATATGGGGTAAAAAAATTCCTAGTTAATCCCCCATATTTTACAAACAGGAGCACAACTGATTTGTAGAGACCCTATGCACTCTTTACTTGTCTTGGTGCTGTGATAAAATATCTGCAGGTGCCACTCAGGGGAGGAGGGATTTGTTTTCGCTCACAGTTTTGGAGCATCATAATATGTCAGGCAGAGTAGAGGATTTCAAGCCCCAGCAACTGGAGTGTACAGTATGGGATCTTCACATGGTAGCATCCAGGAAGCAGAAAGTAGGCTGAAATCAAGGGCAACTGTGGTTTCCAAAAACCTGTCCTTTGTGTCCTGCTTCCACTACTCAGGGTCCCCTTCCTAAAGGTTCCAGTGCCTTAAAAGAGTGCCATAGACTGGGGAGCTAGCATGAGCCTGTGAGAACTATTTAAGATTCAGATCATAACAATGCATAAAGAAAATTTCATTTGAAGATTGGGATAATTAATAAGCCTAATTAGAGTATATAGTATCTTGACTTGAACAGCCATAGGCTCTTCAGGTTCTGTAGTTTACAGAGATAGCAAGTGACATGCTACTAAACACAACCTTAATTCAGCAATCCAACAGCTCAATCAATCATATACATACATATAAACATACTCATACACATGCATTTACATAAATACCATTGCTCTTGTTTATACACACACACACACACACACACACACACACACACACACACACACACACATATATCCCTTTTAGAGTTCTGGGTGGCTAACTAAAAGTGATTACACATAAGCAGGTAATGGATTGTGTGCTCGACATGGCATTGGGGTTACTGCCACAGAATAGTGGGGTCCATTAACATGGAAATTGCCTTTGGCAGAAAGGAACCACACAGTCACTGCTATTGGTCCCAGGGGCACAAGCCCTACATCTTGTGCAGCTCAAAGTGTCTGTATGAATCCTGCCCCCTTGCCTCCCTTAAAGGTGGCTCTGTACAGGACCTCAGCTCCGAGTTCCCTAAAGAATTACTCAGATCTTTGTTGCACCCACATTGTGGTTTTCCCCGTGTTGGATCCTGCTGCTTACACTCCCTTACATGAGTAATTCCTGTGACAATCCCCAGTGCATCTCCGGCACGCAAACCTTAATTTGAAGTCTGTTTTTAGGTAATTACCTAAGCCAAGTTACACTCATAACATGTGAGTGTTAATGACAGTTCCTCCTCATGTGTACTTTTTCAAAAAGGAGAGATATCTACAGATAATATTTGGAGTCTTTCAAGGTCCCATTTCTTTTCTATCTTTTACTTCCCAGGTTTGTTGAGGTTTATCTCGATGCATTAAACTGATGTTAAATGTTTCATCTAAAAGTCATTTTTACTTTTATATACTTTGGAGAAGCAGTTTGAATAAATATAGTATTTGACTTTAGAAAGCTTGAGACAAGTCTGAATTATGTACTTTTCAGCCCTTCAATGTTTCTATGCCTCAATTTCCCTATTGAGTGGTTGTTTATAGCACATCTTTCATGGATTTTGGATGATATTGCAGAGGAGAGGAGACACACATGAAAATAAATCTGGGAATTAGAAATAGCCTGTCATTTGTAAACATAGTTGGGTCTGAAATTAAATGCTATCCATGCAATCAGGAAAGATTTCACATCCATGCCTTTGGCCTTTATCTGGTATTTTTCAATCTGAATGTGTGTAACTTTATATAAATTTAGTCACAGAAGACTTTGGGAATCACTCAGACCAAGTCTCCTTTTCCCACAGGAACCCATAGAAGACCACAATGCTGAGAAATTTACCTATTACCCTAAAATTAGTTTGAAAACCAGAATCTCCACATTTCTTTAACACCTAAAGGGTATTTTTTCATTATTTTCTCAAGTTATATTTGAAATATAAACCTATGCCTGCTGGTGTTCCTTGTTCGATTAAAACAATATCTTTCTACACTGTTGCTATAATTCAGTTTTGGCTTCTTTTTCATTTCTTTTTTGGCTTAAAGATACACCATCAGATTGAATTTATGTTGGATGATACTGAATATCATCACTAAATACAACATGCAATGCTTCCTGAGTTTGAAATTGAAATGGTATTAAACACGGACTTAATTCGGCAATCGGACAGCTCAGTTGATGGTCTTTTACCTCTGTCACAAATTGATATGTTGCAGTATGTGTTTATGTGTGTGGGTGTGTGTGGATGTACATTTTAAATAGTGACAATTCTACATCACCACAAAAGCACTCTATATAAAGAAAACAACTCACATCCGACATGTAGAAGAGGGAGCTGTACAGCTGGCTATAGCTGACTTGCCTCTCTCATTTCACAATTCCCAGTATGTTGTTTGACATCTTTGGAGCCAATTTTACATTTTAATAGAACCCCCCCCCAAATGACAGTATTGAGGTAGATAGGCATCATACAATGATGAGAAAGGAGATAAACAGTAGAGATAATGACATTACTATGCTATACGGTCAAGGGATCCTAAATGTTCAGTAGTATAATTCAAAGCAGAATATACTGAGTCAATAGAAATTAAAAAAAAAATCAGTATCTACATCTCAGATTTCAGTGTGTGTGTGTGTGTGTGTGTGTGTGTGTGTGTGTGTGTGTGTGTGTGTTTTGTAGTCTTGTGGATGTTTGGGGTGTTTTCTAGCATTGGAGAAGTTTAAGTTAAAAAGGGAGGTGTCCTTCAGCAACTGTCACTCAAATTCTTGGTGTGGCCCTTGCACTGGGCTCTAGAGAGAACCATTGACATCATTGTTTGTGACCATTTGAGTCACACCTGCAGTCACAGCCTGCACAGCTATCAGCACAGCTCTGACAAGATCGTGTAGGAAGAAAAAAGATTATGTCAACTTTCATTCACTTGAATTTCTGCTTATTTTGGGGGAAAGATATTTTTATTATCTTTTTCCAACATAATTTACAGTTCATTCAGTATATGGGCTTGGCATATGCAGATGCTTCTGGGAGATGTTGATGCTCTTTCAAACATGGTTATGAACATAGCCAAGCAACAGATTCTTCTTAGATTTTTAAATTCATCAGGGTCCTGCTTTTTTTCCCCCAATATGTAAGTAAAGATGGTTCCAATATTCAACATGATCTCAAGAAGTCAAGGATTTCGGTGTAGGTGGCTGTTTCTCTGTAAGAAATACCAGCAAGCCTAGTCACAGCTACAGGAAGTAGGAGGGGGTGTCCCTAGCCTTAGAACCTAAACATCTCACTGGAAAATTATTTGTAAAGAGATTGGAGGTAAGCAGTGATGTGCCTTGATTCACTTTCTGACTTAGTGGTCTGAGAAAGCATCGTCTATCTTGGGCTACTGCAATAAGAAAATAGCACACACGATTCTGTTGCCCAACAGTCTTGGGCTTACTTTATGAGGGCATTAATCGCATGCATGAACTGATGATCATCTGACTTCATGTCCTCCAGAAGGTCCACCTCCTAACACTACCCCATTGGTGATTAAGTTCCAAGATGTGATTTTTGGAGGAACACATTCCAGACATAGCAGCAGTCAGAAAGCTGATAAAAATCATTGTCTGGTGTGGAGGAACGAATTCCTAGATAATGCGAGCATTCATTCCAGATTGGAGAGGTTATTAGAAGCAATCTGTTACAAAAAGTACAGAAAACATAATGCCTATGCTTAAAAAGAAAGATGGTTTTCACTTTTAATAGCAAGAATATTAAATCAGGAGTGTCAGTGCACTGCCATTTCTGGGCTGGTATGAGGAAGTAGACAGAATTCTTCAGAGCTAACATGCCCAGGCGGTCTCTACACCATTGGACTCAGAGACTAGATAATTGTATTCCCTCTCCTTTTAAATGTACATCTTTGCACAAAGTTGTGTGACCTTTCCTATCAGTGCAGCCAAAAGGCATAGCTGGGTAGTAAGGAACCAGAGTTTGTAGGCTTCCCTAAACAAAGAAAAAATATATTTCAACCACTCATAGTGCTTTCTTTTTAATGCCAAGCTATGCAGCTCAGTTGTCAAAGCAGCGAAGTGAAAATCAAATTAGGGGCCAAGTGCCTACACCCTCTAGAAATGTCATGGAAAAGAAAAAAATAAAGACAAGGGTTCCCTTATTATTTTTTTAAATGCTTAAATATATGAATTTGGTTATCAGCATTCTGAAAATGGAATCAGTGACCCATCAGACAAAATGCTTGTGTTCAAGAAATGCCTTGAACTTTAGATAAATCCCATATTACTTTTGTTTGAATTAATTTACTTACAGATGTATGACATTGCTTAGAAATAGAGACTCAACTGAAAACTACAGACAAGGGTTGGGCCAGAGCTCATTTTCTGATTTTTCTGACTTTATTGGACAGACAACACACCCTTCAGAAGAAACATGAACTTCTGTTTCTTATCCACATTGGGGCTGGGGATATTGAACTGAAGGCAGACTTCAGAATTTCCTTCAGTGACCACAACATTGCATTTTAAAGTCTTGGAGTGTTTCAATGCTGTTTTGATTTCTTTTCCTCCACATGATTGTGGGTTCCTAAGTAGCCAAATCCTGCTTCTTATTCCTGAACTTAAGCATATTAGTGACTCCTTAACTACTGAGCAGCTGTAGGAATTCATGTCCCTTTTGTGAGCCTTTTCTTTTCCCTGTAAACCGAGAGAGTTGGGCTTAAAAACTTCCTACTCCTGTGTTTGGTCTATTTTCTAGGTCTATACTATGTCCCCTCATGGGAAGGCAAAAATTTCATAGTATATCTCAAAATAGCAGTAGGCAGCTACTTAGCAAACTGCATCCAAGGAGCATATTCATGTTAATAAGAGACTGTACAGTGATTCCAGCTTATACCACCCTCTTACCACATGGCTTTTTGGTGTTTTCTGGCATTTACATTTAGCATCTGTATTTCTGTTGCGTTTGGACTTACAAGTTAGGGAAAAGTGATTGTTTGAATTGTGGATGGGACTAAAAGTTCAGATTTTAAATGTTTCCCCAAAGATTCATGTGTTAAAGGTTTGATTGCCAGTGTGTGGTACTAACCAGAGGTGGTGGAACCTCTAAGGGTGGAGCCTATGCGGAGCTAGTGCAGGTGGTTTGGGTATGGTATTGGGATGCTAGTGTGCTCTTGTCTGTCTCTCTCTATGTGTCTGTCTCTGTCTCTTTCTCTCTCTTCCCTCGTTCAGTTTAGTGAGCTGAACAGGTTTTATTTTTCTCGCTACATGCTTCCTACCATGATAGAATTACATCTTACTATAGATTAAAAACAATGGGCCATTGACCATGGACTGAACTATTTGAAATCATGAACTAAAACAAATTTATCCTTCTATTTATCTCAGTTTTTTTCACAGTGACAGAAATCTGATTAACATGGATATTAGAAAATAAAACTTCAGCTGGGCGGTGGTGGCACACGCCTTTAATCCCAGCACTCAGGAGGCAGATGCAGGCAGATCTCTGTGAGTTTGAGGCCAGCTTGAGCTACAGAGTAAGTTCCAGGAAAGACGCCAAAGCTCCACAGAGAAACCTTGTCTCAAAAAACAAAAAACAAACAAACAAACAAACAAAAAACAACAACAACAACAAAAAAG
>CABHPP010142844.1:0-27716 GCA_902168425.1 Peromyscus attwateri
CCTTTTCCCTATTACTTGTCACTGCTGCGCTTTTTCAGCCTCTTCTAGAGAGGGTGTCGTTCCCTTCTTGTGCCCTTCTGTTGGTCTTCGTTTGAATGAACTTCCCATCCGCCTGTCGGTGCTTACAACTTCAGGAGATCCGGATGGTCCTGTGGTGGATGCTCAGGGAGGGGAAGTGACTGCTCCAGGCCTTCGTGCAGATGCGCTCCACCCTGCCTCTGGAAAGAGGCTTCCACTGTGGCTCGTGGCGCTGGCGCTGCTGGTTGAGACACATTGTGCACTAGAAGGAACTGTGTAGTGCAAAGAGCGCGCGGGCTTTCGAGCACATAGAAACCCGATGCCAAAGTCAAGTTTCTGTTTGGCTTTGGGGGAGTCGTTGAAAACCCCACTCCGCCTCTCTATTAGGTTCCTTAGCTCAAGTGTGAGTTTCTGTCATGCTTAGTGGATTGTCAAGGGTTGGAAAGAGTCTGGCACGTAATGAGCCCCCCAGGAAATGATGGTTTTCACCCAGATTTAGTACTCCCACCAGGGAACTCCTGGCCATCTCGTCATCTTAGCCTGAAATAATGGGCTTTTTAGTGTTTCATCTTTGGTAAGCCTTTCCTGAGAGCAGTCTGTTCCTTTATGAAATTAATGTGCCTGTGGAATTGAATAGACTGACCGAATGATGAGGCATGGTCGGAGCACAGCACTACTACACTGCACAGTTGGCGTCCAGCAAACATTTGTTCAATGAATGAATAGCTGGGGGAGGGTGTCTTGATTTTGTTTAACTAGAATATAAAAAACCCCCGAAGGGCTCTAGAAGGCCCTAGGATATCCCTCTTTGAAGCAGCATTGGACCGTACCGTTCTGAATTGAGGTGGTGACTTGCCTTAACACTGTAACTGGGAAGAAGTTCCAGAGCCTACCATGGGTCAGGGCCTTACAACTTGTGTTCGAGGAGGCTATTAATACCTCTTGTTGTGCCGTCAGCCCCCCCACCCCCCAATATATATGCTGCATTCTGTAAAGATTGACAGCTAGAATATTTTCTTTTTCCTAGAGCCTGGCATTTAGAGCAAGTTTTTATAAAAGAGCAGTTGTATTTAGTGAACCTTGTTTTCCTTACAGCCTTCTCTAGGTTTATATTTTCCTTTAGACAGGAGTCCTACTTTTTAATCAGACATTTCAATGTGGTTTTCTGTGGCGATCCCCTCCGCCCTTATCTGATTCAGTTCCTGTGTCTGACAGCAGGTTTCCTATCATCCTGGAAAACAAAGGTCAGTTTAGCTAGTGCCCCAGTGTTAATTCACTAAAATAGCTTGTTTATGTTATTTTAATTACAATGAGGCTTTTTTTTGGGGGGGGGAGGAACACACCCAAAGTCAAATACAAATTTATTACTTTAACATTCTTGTAGTAGAAGAAGGTTCTTTGCTCAGTACTATACCACATTCCTATCTAAAGAAAGAATCAGAGGTGTCCAGAGGAAAAGAATCTGTGTGGTCAGTTTTGTTGGCTTGTGAATTATACACAGAGATCTTTTCTTTCTCATTGTGTGGTCTTCAGAGAGCACGTGCTTTATGGCTTCATGAATTGAAACACCACCCCCAAATGTGCAGTCAGCACACTTAAAGAGGTTTTTATTCTCCAGTGTGACCTTTTATAATACAGCAAAAAGATACAGAGGGAAAAAAATGATACTCCCAGAACAGCTGGTGGAAAAAATTACTTTTGAACCAGTTTAATTTCTTTGTTGTCCCTGGAGGTACATCTGAGAGCGACTTGTGGAAACCTGGCATGTGCACAGCGTAGCCGCCGAGAGGGGGGTGTTCACAGAGCGATAGTTAGGTTTCTGTAGTAAGAAAGGGATGGTTGTGAGTACAGAAGAAAGCCTGGGGTGGATTCTGTTTTATATGATCCCTTAATACTTGTGTCCCCTCGTGGAGTGTTGAACATAGCCCTGTTCGGTACTTAGTTTGAGAATTAGTTGACTGTCTGCCTTCAGTGTTAGGATGGGAGCTCTAGGTAGGCAGAGCTGATAGCTGTCAGGTTCAACATGATCGGTGTCTCCACAGCATCCTGAGCCAAAGAGATGCCCAGTAAATACTGAAGGAATGAAAATGGAAAGAATAGAGGGTATTTAAGTATGGTAAAAGGAGCGGTACATGTGGGTACCGGAACACTTCTTTTGAATTTTCGCTTTGAATATGAGGGTGCCAGTTTAGAAGTGCTGTTGTCCTGCTGCCTTGCTTCGTAGCGACCTCAGACAGTTGTGTTGAAGTAGTCCACCTTCATGAGGTTTGTCATTCATTCCTTTCCTCTGCTCACTGTTTTTCCCCTTTCCTTGCTCCTACTACACAGATACTTACTGTTGAGGGACTCTGTACGTTCATGGGTTAAACTGTTGGGATTTGCTTAGTCAGACCTAGGGAAGGCACAGGTTTAGTTTATGGTGCTGCACCTGGTGTCACATTGTATCCTTTTGCTTTAGAGGGGAAATGAGCTAAGTACCTTGTTTAGTTTCCAGAGTGGAATCGCAGGAATTGGTTTCTGCTGTTGGGTAGTTAATTTACGCGACTATGACAACTACCTGGTACAGGGACTGTAGTTACTGTGAATCTGTTACTATTACAATTAAGAAGTTCGAAAGAGAAACGGTATTTGCGTCTTGATAGCAAAGCCAGAGAACCAGAATCCAAACTGGCCTTTGGTCTTACAGTGGGCCATACAGTGTAATTTTATTTATTTGGCAAGCATTTATGGGAGATCTGCTTATCAGGCACAGCACTGGGGTTGCAAAATTAAGCTAAGCTGGAATTCCTGACTTCAAAGATCCCAGTGTAGGGACGGGGCAAACAAGCCTTTATAAACAGTGAGTACAGGTCGTAAGTTCTAGATGCTGTGGAGAAGGATAGGAGGCACCACACACTGGTAGGGATGAGAGCGGATGTTAGACCTGAGGAAGACTTCAGAGGTGACGGAGGTAGAGGCAAGGCTGATCCAGAAAGATGAAAACTGAGTGGAGAGAATGTGGAAGGGAAAAGGCATCCTGTCGGATGAGAGCCATGCGTTGAGAGATGGGCCTGAGAGAGTTTCTGAGAACCACAAAATGTGTGTTTGAGTCTAATGGTGGTGTGGCGGGTGAAACTGGCGAGGAAGGCAGGCTCCTGGCAGAGTGGGAGTAAATTTGTTCTGTGGGTTGGTGTCTGTGGCCCACATTTATTGGCATCAGAATCACTTGGTGTGGGGGTGATTCTGATGCCAATAAATAAATACATCCCCACCTAAGAAATGTTGAAGGCCTGAATATTACGGCAATGGGGACTGAAAAGAGGGACTAGAGATTGTCTGTGTGTGTCAGTGTCCCAGTGTGCCTTAAGCTCCTGATCTCTTGCCTCGGTATCCAGAGTGCTGAGGTGACAGGCTTGTATTACCATGTCCCCCAAAAGAGCAGAGACCCGCCTTCCTTCCTTCCTTCCTTCCTTCCTTCCTTCCTTCCTTCCTTCCTTCCTTCCCTTTTTTCCTCCTCTACAGTCTTGATCTGTAGCCCAGCTGACCTCCAACTGCTGATCTCCCTGCCTCAGCCTGCCTAGTACTAGGCTCGCCAGGCATGAGCTACCACACCTAGCAAGGGCGAGGAGATTCTAAAAATGGAGGTCACAACCGGTAAGCACATACTGAATTTATCCAGCAGATACATTTAATTTGGCCCTTACTTTGTTTTAAAAAACCAATCTTTCCCATAAAAGTTCAGATTTCCAGATGCTCTTGAAAAATCAGAATCTTGGGCAACACTGTCCTTGAACTTCCTCTTTTGGTTCCGGCCCATGCCTAACTTCTTTGAAAAAGGTATATGGCTGGGCGTGATTGCACCAGAGAGGCAGAGGCAGGTGGGTTCCTGTGAGTTAGAGGCCAACCAAGGATACACAGTGAGACTCTATCTGAAAACAGGGGGTGGGGGGAGAAATATGGCTGGGTGAGGAGGCACGTGCTTCTGTGAGCCTGGCATCTCTGAGGAGGTGACAGATATCAAGGGCAGCTTCAGATACACAGCAAGTTTCAGGCCATCCTGGGCACTGTGAGACAGAGTCTCCAACAACAAAATGGAAAAACCTCCAGAAATCATGAATGAATAATAGAGCACGCGCTCTCCAGTGTACCCTTTCCCCACCGGTCCACGGATCTCATGTAGGTCTTCTTTGTTCATTTGACCTTCCCATCCCTGCTTTAAGACTGGCAGAACGTGGTAACTGAGCGGGTAGCTGGGGGTGGTATTGGGGGGAGGGTAGGGGCAGAGAAAAGGTAAGGAGGAGCCGGGGATGATTCAGGATCTGGTAGGTAGGTGGACAGTGGAGGGAGGTAGCTGTCGTGTGAGGCAGGGCTTTGTGAAGCACTGTATTGTAATGCTGTAAAATTCTTTTTTAAGATGCCTTTGTTACTATTTTTGTGTGTAGTGGGGTCTCTTGTAGACCAGTGTGGTTTCAAAGTCTTACGTAGCTGAGGATGCCCCGGAACACCTGGTCTTCCTCCCTGTCCCTCCCAGGTGCTGTGTGACAGGCTCTATGACTTTATAGTAAACTTTAAGGTAGGGCACACTTCGTTGGATGGGGACACATGAAGAAGTATAGTGTAACACAAACTGCTAAACCATCTTATTAATAGACAACCCAGAGCCAGATATTGGGGTGAAAGCTGAAATGTCAGAGAAGCAGAACAGCCAGCCACTAGCCTACCTCTATGAAATCCTCAGCCTCAAGAGAGCGAGTTCCTCTTTCCTCACGCCTTATATGCCTTTCTGTGTCCTTACATATTACTTCCCAGGAGGATTAAAGGCATGTGTCACCACTGCCTGGTTCTGTTTCTCTCATGTAGCCCAGTGTGGCCAAGAGCTCACAGAGATCCAGGCAGATCTCTGCCTCCTGAGTGATAGGATTAAAGGTGTGTGCCACCACTGCCTGACCTCTATGTCTAATTTAGTGACTGACTCTGTCCTCTGATCCCCAGGTAAGCTTTATTGGGGTGCACAATATATCACCACCGTACAGTTTGTGGATTTAGAATTAAAACAAAACTAGTTGTTCTAAAGAACTCTCAAGCTGGGCATCGTAGCACATGCCTATAATCTCAGCGCTCTGAGGCTGAAACAGGTGGATTAGCAAGAATTTGGGGCCAGCCCAGGCTACATAGCAAGACCTTGTCTCAAAAGATCAAAAGGAAACAAAGCACGAACTATCGTTTGTGAATGAGCTGTCCTCTGTTAGAGACAGTTTCTGTAATTTCAAAGACTAGCATGCTTCCCGAGTCTCAGTAGAAATAGTATGAGGAATTATTGATGTTTTGATTTTTGATTGTATTTCGACTGCAAACTGCCTGTGGTGTTATCTTACATGTAAATATAGCAATGCCTAGATGTTACTGTTTTCAAGAATGTTCGTTACTCAAGAACAACCCATCATCAGTGGCACCTTAGTTGCCTTGATGAGATTATTCCTCGCACGTACATTAATAAGCCTTGGAAATACTCTAGGGATTTTAGGTAAAGGTAGGCAGTTGCCAGGTGTGATGATGCATACATGTAATTCCAGCACTGAGGAGGCTGAGGCTGGAATTCAGAGCCACCCGGGCAACAAAGCAAGACCATATCTCAAATTCACTCCTTCCTTTTCTTCCTTCCTCTACCTCTCCTTCCTTCTTTCCCTTTCTAAGTCTCCTGAAGAATTGCATCCTGAAGGACAAAAGGCGAGTGGATGGGGGAGTTCTGCCTGGTGTAGGGAGAGGTTCAGTAGGACAGGAGAAGTCACTCTCCTGCAGGTGCTGTGGAGGAAACACCCAAGGCCCTTCCTTCCACTTACAGTGCAGTGGATTGGGATCTGACACCAGGCAGTTGGATCTAGAGTTTGTGTTCTTCATGCTGCCTCTTCAACCTAGGAGTGAAGTGTAAGCTATTCCTTGTTGGAACAAGCTATATAAGGTTGGAATACTAACCTTTAGTAATAAGCGTAATCGGATACGTGTCTAATGGTTTGCAGATGAGAAAATGTACGATGGAAACCAAAAGTGCCATAGGTGGGCTTATAGTGCTAGCGTGCGTTTAGTTGAGTCCTGTAGTCCCTATGTGCCGGGGATATATTCCAGGACATTCAGTGGATACCTGAGCCCTGGGGTAACCCAGAACTTTGTCAGGTAATTTTGCTACAGAGCCATGCAAACCTATGGTAAAGTTTAATTTGTAACTTAGGCACAGCAAGAGGTTAATAACAGTAACAGTATACTCTAATAAAAATTCCATTAACATGGTTTCTCTTGATCTCTGTCAAAGTACTCACTCTAGATCACACTTCTTGTGCTCCCGTGACATACAGTGCCTAGTGGTGAGCTGAGTGAAATGAGTGACCGGCACTGGGGATATGATTTTGTACACAATGTGGTCCCACAATAATCGATCCCTAAACCTTGGTCCCTACCGAATGACTAGTGGGTGGCAGTCTGTATGGCATGGATGTGCTGAATGAAGGGACAGTCCACATCCCCACCTCATGGGGCAGGAAGAGGATTTCATCAACACTCTGAACAGCATTAAAATTTAAAACTTATGAATTGTTTATTTCTGGAGTTTTGCATTTAATATTTCCTGTGGTTGACTGAAGATGTAGAAAGTGAAACTGTGGATAAAGAGGGACATTTCACTCTCAGCTCTAAGAATGAAAATGATTTTTATTAAATAGTGGGGGTCTAATATTTAAGTAAAAAGTACACATTCTATTGTGTGGTCTTTAACAGGCATTCTGATCTCTCTAGCTTTTCTCATCTGTGAAATTTGATAGCTCTTACTTCACAGGACCATTTTCAAAGTTGAATGAGTTAATATTTGCCAACTGTCGGGTATAGAGTGCTTAGTGTTAAGTGTATGAAAACTGAAACCTGCCGTTCACGTCTCCCTGCTTATAATATTAAGTAGCATATAACATACAAACACATCCCACTCATCTCACCCTCAGGTTATACCAAGTAACATTTATGTACTGCCACGCCTAGCTTTCTTATACGGGTGCTGGGAATCTAACTCAGGTCCTTGTGTGCTTTATAAACTGAAGTGTCTTCCCAGCTCCAGGACAGATAGAGTGAAGCATGAGGATCTCAGTTAAGAGCCTAGCGTGGGGTACGTGCTACCTTTTCTCAAAAACCCAGGGTCCCAAGTCCCAAGCCACACACAAAGCTGTGTTTTTTGTCAACTTGACCCAAACTAGAGTCACCTAGGAAGAGGGAGCCTCAGCTGGGGAAATGTCTCCATCTGATTGGCCTGTGGGCAGAAATCTCTGGGGCAGTTTCTTGATTAATGATGGATATGGAAGGACCCAGCCTATCTCCCAGGTGCTGGAATTATAGGCATGTGTCAAAGCATCCTCTGGTTTGGTAGTCTTTCTCAGATTTCTCCCTGTTTTTCTATACATAACACAACAGGCAGAATAAGTGTTTTTCCTCAAATACAACTCTCCTGTGTAAGAATCTGCAGGGACCTCACGCATTTATCGTATGCTTGATATCCAGATCCTCAGCAATTATTTCCGTTCCCTTCCTGAGGTGGACCTGCTTGTCATCACGGCTTGTCCATCTCTCTCCTGGCTGTAATTCCCCAGTCTGCTCTGACTTGTTAGCAGATATAAATGGCAATGCTCACTGAAATGAGATCTCAATACTCTTTGAGTCATGTTGTCTGTGGGTGTACTTCTTAGAGCCTCATAGTCATGAAGACACTGTAAGAAACTGTGTTTCTATTCAGGGTTCATACCCCTCCCCCCACATGCATTTGAAGTTTAGACTTAATATTTTCGCATGCTTGTTTTTGGCACAGTCCTTTCTTTGGATATTTGATGTTTATTAAAACTGTGTTTGCCCTTTGCTTGCAATGTGGTGTTTGCCATCATCACCCCCAGGAGGTGTCTGTGTTGGCCACTCAGCTCTTACTAGTAGTTTTTCCTTCAGTGAGGAGTCAAGTCTGCACTTAGTTTCCCTTCAAAAGGGTTTGTTAAAAAGGCAGATTCTGGCGCACACCTTTAACACCCCCCACCCCCTCCTTACCCTCCCCACCGCCTCTGCACTCTAGGGGCAGAGGCAGGCGGATCTCTTGAGTTCAAGGCCAGCCTGGTCTACAGAGTTCCAGACAGCCATGGATACACAGAGGAATCCTTTCTCAAAAAACAAGTAAACAGACAAACAAACAAATAAATAAAAAGGGCAGATTGCGTGGTCCTACTCTTGGGGGCCTTGATGCTGTGGATCTGGTTAGGGCCAATAATTTGTGTTCAGTTTGAGACCCACACTTTGAGAACTCCCTGCATCAAAGAAATATTAATTGTATCACAAGAAAAGGATGTGAAGTAGAAGTTATCTTACTGTAACATGCATACATTAGCTCTCAGACATCAAGTAGCTGTGGTTTTTCTTTTTTCTTTTTGTCCTTTGTGGTACTGAAGGTCAAATCCAGAGATCTGTCCACACTAGGCAAGTGCTCTGCTGCTGAGCTGTATCCCTAAGTCTTTTTTTTTTTTTTTAGAGAGAGAGAGAGAGTCTTGCTGTGTAGCCCAGGCTGCCCTTTTACTGGAGACGATTCCCCTCTTCTTTCCTCCCAAGTACTGAGAATGTGCTGCCAGGCTTCAGCATGTCCGTTCTCAGGCTGGGAAGAGAGCTGATAAAGTGCGTGAAGACCTGAGTTAGGAGTCCTGGTTCTCATATAAGGAAGTAGGCATGGTGGCCCATGCTTGTAAACCCAGTATTGAAGAGTCAGAGATAGATGGTCCCTGGGGCTCACTGGCTAGCCATCTTGGCCTAGTCAGTGAGCCAGGTTCCTGTAAGAGAACACCATTCTCTCTCAAAACGAAAAGGTGGATGGCTTCTGAGACAGAGTGCCAGAGGGTGACCTCTGGCCTTCACATTTCTCCTTTATAGTACATCTTAGAAAAGAGTGACATCTGTCATCCTTGCTGTGATCCGTTGGTTAGAAGCAAGCCACAGGTTCTACCTACCCTCAGGGAAGCAGAATGAGCCATCAAGGAGGTACAAGGGAGTGACTCACTGGGAATCACCGTGAGATGTGTGTACCATACACTGGGAGAGAAAAATCTCTGGGAGAGCTTGTAATTATAGTGTAATGAATCTAGAGCAGTGGTTCTCAACCTCCCCAATGCTGCGACCCTTTAATACAGTACCTCATGTGATGACCCCCAACCCTAAAATTGCCACTTCATAACTGTGATTTTTCTACTGTTATGAATTGTAATATAAGTATCTGATATGCAGGATATCTGATATGCGACCCTAGTGAAAGGTTGTCCGCTCCAAAGGGATTGTAACTACAGGTTGAGAACCACTGATCTAGGCGTTTATGGTTGTGTCAGGACAGCATAGTCTGGATTACAACAAAGCAATCAGTTTCACTGGAGTGTTCTAAGATGACTTCATCTTACTGGACTCAGGATGTATACCTTAGACCTTCCCATTTATTACCTGTGCTAGTCGGATTTTATAGCCTCTTTATCTGTAAGATGGGGACAGATAGTCGTTACCTTAGTCTCTTTTCCTGTTGCTAGGATAAAACACTCTTGACCAAAGCAACTTAAAGGACAAAGGATATATTTTCCCTCACAGCTGATGGCAGGGAAGCCAAGGCAGCTGGGGTTGGCAGCAGCTGCTCACATCAGATCCACGGCCAGGAGAAGAGGGATGGATGCTGTTGCTGCTCAGCTGCTGCTCTTCATTCTACGGTCCAGGGTCCCCTGCCCAGGGGGGCAGGGATGGTGGTCCCCACCTTAGTTAGCATAATCCCGCACATGCTCAGAGGCTCATCTCCCAGGTGATTCTAGAGTCTGTCAAATGGCAATTAATACTCTCATATAGACTTTATAATATTAAGCGAGGGAGCTGATAAAATTGTCCTTTGAACACAAAACATAAGACAAGTACAGTATGGTACTGTTAACAGGGGACCGGTTAGGGCAGCTTCCCATGATGACGTTAAAACATTGCTGTGGAGGGGGCTGGAAAGATGGCTCAGTGGTTAAGGGCAGAGGACCCAGGTTCAGTTCCCAGCACCCACTTGGTTGCCTCCTAACCACATGTAACTCCAATCCCAGGGGGTCCCATGCCCTCGTCCGCCTCTGCCGGTACCATGTGGTACACACACACACACACACACACACACACACACACACACACCGGAGCACCCGCACCTGACCTGGGTGTTAGGACCCAGACTCTTGTCCTCTGCAAGAGCAGTACATGCCCTTAACCACTGAGTCATCTCTCTAGCCCATGGCTTCTCTTTGGAGCCTCATACATGTCGTGGACCGTGTAGAAACATACCCTTTCAGGTCTAGCTTCTTTTGCTTGATACTGTGTTGTGTACATAGACTACCTTCTCACCTTCAGGGGCACAGTTGGTCTGACCACTCTGACTAGGTAATGGGGGGTAGGTCACATCTTCTTTGGTTTCCTAGAGATGCCATAGGAATTGTTATGCAGTAGGTGGCCTTAACATAAATTTGTTTTCTCACAGTTCTAGAGGCTAGAAAACCAAGGTCCTGGCAGGGCCACACCCTCTCTAAAAATGCTAGGGGAAAATCCCTCTGCCTCAGCCTCCAGTGGCTCTTGGTATTTTTGGTGTGTGGCAGCCTTTCCAGGCTTGGCTCTTGGCCCCATAGTGCCTCCCTTCTGTCTGCCTGCCTGCTCTCTCCCACAGCACAGTTTACGTCACTCATAGCTTGTCTCATCTTGCCTCGTGATGTGTACTGTGCTCTCCCTTACGACCTAGCTCACATTAGACTACAGACTCAATGAGCCTACCAAACGCTGATTTTATTCACTATTCTCCCGCCAGTGATGTAGTAGAGCCTCTGTCAGAAAGCACGGGTATTCGTAAATATTGTAGCCTACGGATGGGGGAAGAGTGCATTATTTATGCTTTGTTTCCCGACTCCAATCGAAATAGTAAAACAGCTTTTGGTTTAGACTGTTTGGCCAAACATTGCTTAGAGTAACTGTGGATTTTACCCAGACTATGAAAGTCTCTTACATAATTGCTTTAGATGACATTACAGAGTTCTGTATCCAAATAAAAGTGATGAGATGTAATGCAATAGCCATCCCGAGGGAGTGGCCTAGAAGTTTTACCTCAGTTGGCATTTTTATAAGACCTAAGGAATGGTGTCATTAGCATGACTAGAAATACATGCTGAGAGTTTGGGAGGCACTCTTAACTTTCGAGGGCAATTTCATCTAGATGTTAAAAATAAAGCTATCTGGGAAGTGTAGCAAATGAGTTGGCTCTAGCAAGGTAAGTGTTAATGGCCAGTGTAGTCCTAGGCTTTGCCTGTGACAGCTAGCCTCATACTAGTATAGAGCAGGGTGGCCCAGGGGCCTGTGTGGGACAGTCCTGAGGGGCCAGGTGACTGAAGGTATCTGAAGCCTGTGGTGTAGATTGTTGCCAGAGGACATAAACTGTCTGAGGAGCCTGCCTTGTTGAGGACCAAAGGCTTCTGGTCCTGTTTCCTTTCTTCTCAGTATCACTAAAGTTTCCTTTTGCCCTCGGTCAACCACTGAGGAGCCACAAAAGGTATACGTGTGGGAACAGATGAGGGGCAAGTTGCTGTGATAGGGTTGCTATTGCCAGGTGTTGAAAGGCCTGCTAGTTAGGCCTCCTCTGCTTAACTTTGTAGAGCAAACTGAAACACAGGGTTGAGATCCTGGGGTGGAGGATTTTTTACTGTGTGGAAAAGTTGCTTAGCATCAGACTGTCTTCTTTCGGGAAGGGTGAGGGTTTTGGTTCTTGGTAACCGGAGGTACTTAAAGAGCCAGTTCATTCAGACTGCTCAGTTGTGGATCACACATGCCCTGTAGACTGTGAAGCCAAAGCGAGCCATGCTAGACGTTCCCTGGATGAGTTGCTAGGGCCACGCTCTCTGGGGCGTACCAAAACATCGCAGTGCAAAGTCAAAGTGTACTCAACAAACATGAGCCAACACCTCTGTCGGGGTTAGTTAGCACCTTTAGTCGTGTGTACTGGCTTGCTCCGCAGAGTGAAGCTGTCATTGTCACTCTTACTCCTTGTGACTCACAGGACGGTGAAGATTGGTTTACATGGTGTGTGGCCTTCAGAAAGCAAGGCTGTAGATTGGGAGCTGAGTGTCTGTTAGGGCTGTCGTTTGCTGAAGCGCACACTGATCTCCTTGCTGTAGTATACTTGAGCTTACTGACTGCTATTGAATGTCCAATTAGGATCCCAGAGGGTAAAATGGCCCTTTTGTATTTATTTTATATTATTCTTAACTTATTCTGGGCTTTTGGAGTAGAGGTTTAAAGTGTCAGACATAAAAAGAGATTTTTTTCACACTGAAATGCCATCTATTAAAGATTTTCTTTTGAGATGGCGGTGGTGGCGCATGCCTTAATCCCAGCACTCTAGTGGCAGAGGCAGGCAGATCTCTGAGTTTGAGGCCAGCCTGGTCTATAGACCGAGTTCCGGAACAGCCAGGGCTACATAGTGAAACCCTGTCTCAAAATAACAACAACAACAACAAACAAAACAAAAACTTTTTTATTTAATTCAAAATTATGGAGAGTTGATGAACGAGGCTCTTTGAATAAATGGAGTTTCGGACACGGCGCTCTTAGATGCTCACGATGTGCCTTAAACTGTTTCCTCCTCACTTGAACTTCTTCCAGCTCTGGTCCTTTGCAGCAGATGGGCTAGAAATGGGTGTTTTTCCAGTTTTTCTGGCCCCCTGGCTCCATGCCATGGTCTGGGTACACTGTGTTAAATGGAGGCCAGGGCACTCCCACTGAGTCATCTGTGCTGTAGACGACGTCCAGGTACCTCGGTCTGGAGGGCCAGGTGAGCTGCCAGTGCAGGTGCCTCCTTTTTGGGGGGCTCCCCTGTGGTGACGTCTGTGATGCACTGTGTGTCTGTGTGTGCATGTGCTTGCCATGGAACGTGTGGAGGTGGGGGGACAACTTCCGGGAGCTGGTTCCCTCCTTCCACCATGTGCTCCCTTGGATGAACTTGGGTTGTCAGTCTTGGCTGCAAATGCCTTTTCCTGCGGAGCCATCTTGTTGACATTTTGGGGTCCTTTTGATGCATGGTTATCACTATGTAGCCCAGGCTGACCTGGAACTCATCATCCTGCTTCAGTATCAGTGATGGGATTAAAGCTTGCATCACTCTCTCTGGCTCTTTCTAGTTTTATATCTCTTCTCCCCTCTACCTAGGAGAGGCCATCCTGCATTGTGTGTGTGTGTGTGTGTGTGTGTGTGTGTGTGTGTGTGTGTAAATTATTAGCATAACTTGTATATATTTGCATATAATTTATCTGCTAAAATTTCTTTGCCATTCCCCCCCCCCCCATTTCTTACTAAATATTTCAGTTGTAATTGGGGCATAATATAACTCACTTACCATACAACCCTAACTTTTGTGTTCCTTCATTCATTTATACAATCTGCTTTTCTACTGGGAAAGGTTTGTCACCCCTTTGGTGCCCAGCACCTGTAGTAATAATAGCTAATTCTAACATTGCACTCACTATGTACTATTCTAGGTTTTTGGCATGTGTTATTAACTTACCACATCCTGTGATAGCCCTCTGAGAGAAGGGCTGTCACATTCAGTTCACAGGTGAGTAGGACAGAAAGGTCCCTCAGAGTTGTCCAGTAAGAGTCCTAATGGTGTGTATGAGGGGAACAGCTAGACTCCTGTAGTTAAGAGGTGTGTAGGAGATCGAGAAAGTGCCTGGTCTGTGTTTAATGTCCACGGTATGCATATTACATACGTGTCCTGTATAATAACTGTAACAACTGAAAATGTGTACACATATATATCCTCTTCTCTTCTCTTCTCTTCTCTTCTCTTCTCTTCTCTTCTCTTCTCTTCTCTTTCCTTTCCTTTCCTTTCCTTTTCTTTTTTCTTTTCTCTTCAAAGTGTTCCCTCAGTGCCAGTGCCTAAACTCAGTGCTCTACCACTCAGCTCTATCCCTGGTCTGTGGTGTGAATGTCTTTACTGAAACACTGCAACATTATATAGAGTTGATTGAGAGGCAAGGATTAGTTAGTGACGATCCTGGCAGTTTGGACTTGGTGTATGTGAATGAAACAACCACATTAGGATTAACTCTGTGCTTTGGGCTGGTCTGTGTACTTCCTCTGTGACCCTTCCCTCTTGCCATAAAGTAATACCTGACTGCTTAACAGTTTTGTCCCATTGGATTGCTACTCTAGTGTTGTTGTTCAGAGGGGATAGGATACCAATAGATGTGCTCTCCAGGACTGTTTTGCACTATTGTTTTCCTTTAATAAATACTATTAATGTTTTAGTAATAAGGGCTAACTCTGAAACGTTTCATTTCTTAACAGTACAGTGCTCTGGATACCAACCCGCTCTCTCTGTATGTCATGCATCCATTTTGGAACGCTATAGTGAAGGTAAGATTATTAATGGCGTGCTTTTTGTTTGAACAAGTTTTGAGTGTTTTAACCCATCTCAGAGTTTTACCGCTGCCACACTCAGTTTTTTCTTTGCAGTTCTGGTTATTGAACTAGGGTCTAATACATGCCGTCCCGGTGGTCCACACAGAACTGTATCCTCAGCCTTCTTTTTACTTTTGGAAAAATTTGCTTTTAAATTTATTTATTATTTTATATGTGAGTGTTTTGCCTACATGCATTTCTGTACCACGTGCATGCCTAGTGCCCTTGGAGGTAAGAAGAGGGCATCAGATGCGCTGGACCTGGAGTTAGAGATGGTTGTGAGCCACCATGTGGGTCCTGGGAATTGAACTCAGATCCTCTGGAAGAACAAGTGCTCTTAACCACTAAGCCAACTCTCTAGCCCCTTTTTACTTTTAAAACAGGGACTTGTTGAGTTGATTTGGACTTGGAATCCTCCACCCTCACTGTCCTGAGTAGCTGAGATTACAGACTGCTTGCAGGCCCAGCCAACAGTGTTCTTAGTAAGCTGTAACAGAGGTACCACCCTCTCACCCCTCCCCAGTCAACTCTCCCTTTTGGGGTATCTCCCTGTTGAAATCTAAATAAATACACTGTAATTGATCATTTTTATAAAAGGGCTTTGAAACCTTCTAAAATTAGCTGAATGCTATCATTATAGAAGTTTGTGCATTAAAGAATCATTTAAAGATAGGGGACAGGAGAAGAAAGAAATGTTCATCTACCAACTGGAGTTATTGTGTATATTAATATACATAACATATGATATTTCAAACTGATAGCGTTTTTATGACCTAATTTTGTATGTTGTGATGTTTATCGAACAGAGCTTTCTTTACTTATTTTACAACTATTTTGAAAAAAAAACAACAGGTATTTCCTACTTGGCTGGCTCCCAATCTTATAACCTTCTCTGGCTTTCTGCTGGTTGTATTCAATTTCCTACTTCTGACATACTTCGATCCTGACTTTTATGCTTCAGGTAAGAATTTTATTATCTTAATACATAATTTTAAATGTTTTGAGTAGCAAAAAATAAGGTGTGGTTATTTAATTTCTGAATCTAAGATGCTTATGTTTCTGGAAGTTTTGGGTGTTAAAATGTTATATTAAGATGCTGGAATTGTATATAAAACTAAGTTGTTTTTATATTATGTATATTCCATTAAATTTTAGAAATATAGTAGTGCTAGGCAGTGGTGGTGCACACCTATAATCCCAGCACTTGGGAGGCAGAGGCAAGTGGATCTCTGTGAGTTCGAGGCCAGCCTGATCTACAGAGTGAGTTCCAGGTCAGCTACACAGTGGAATCCTGTCTTGAAAAACAAAACAAACAAACAAACAAAACAAAAAAAAGGAAAGAAAGAAAGAAAGAAAAGGAAGGGAGGAAGAAAGAAAGAAAAAAAATACAGTAGCAACTTACCTATTACATTTAGATATACCGTCTAAAAAGCAGCGAGGCTCTGGCAAATACTGAATAATTAGAAGCTGGGTGTCATGGTGCATGCTTGTAAATCCCAGCACTTTGTATGTGGGGGGCAAGAGAGTCAGGATTTCAGGGGGAGCTTTAGCATATAGCATAAATTCACAGACATTACAAAAAAAGATTTACATGTAGACAGAACTTTAGGGTTGTCAAACTGTCTAAGAATCAGTACTAAGTAGGGCCCACCATGCTTACAGTGCCAGGGATGACCCTCTCCTGTCTCCAGTCATACAAGAAAAATCACCTCTCTTCTTGAGGGAAAATAGTGTTGCCTTCCATCTATTCTTTTTTTTTCTTTACGTGACTCCTGGTTTCCTCTGCAAATGGTCCTTAGTTGGGCCTTGCTAGTTTTTTTGTTGTTTATCTTTTTTTGTGTGTGTAATAGGGATTAAACTCAGGGCCTTATGCATGCTAGGCATGTACTGTACCACTAAGCTTTAAATCCAGCCGAATTTTTCAAATTTTATTTTGAGGCAGGGTCTTAATAAGTTGCCCAGGCTGGCTTCCAACTTTCAATCCCTCTGCGTTAGCCTCTTGAGTAGCTGGAATTACAGGCCTGAGTCCTACTAACCTGGGACCTGCTGACTTTCACTGTTTTAGTTCTGCATCAGCATACGTTGTGAAGTAACTTAACCTCGCATTAACAAGTAGCTCCATTTCTCACTGGCGGCAGGTGGGGTGGGGAGAGCTATTGTAGTTAGACTATTAAAATCTTGGTTGCTTCCCTTTACAGCACCAGGTCACAAACACGTACCTGATTGGGTTTGGATTGTCGTGGGCATCCTCAACTTTGTTGCCTACACTCTAGGTAAGAAACTGCAAATGCTCATTTAGTCGTGGCTGGTATATCAGCAAGACTGCACTCGTTAAATTATCATTTTGTCCTATGCTTTACTCATTTTAACTAGGGTCTGTTAATGTCTTGTTCAAGTTGATCCTTTATATTTTTGAATCTATGAAAAGCAGCACCACTGCTAGCAGGCGACTGCTTGCAGGCCAAATCTGGATAACTTCTATTTTTGGAAGTAAGGTTTTTGTTGATGTTTTTTGGTGTGTGGTTTATTTTTGTTGTTCAGGAAAATTTTCCAGAGCTCTTTAGTAATTTCCTACATATATATTGTATGCTTAGGTTGTATCAACCCCGACTCCTCAACTTTCCTGGAGCCCCTTCCACATCCTCTTCCCAACATCATGTCCTCTTTGCTTCTTTCACCCACTGAGCCCAGTTAGTGCTGCCATATGTCATGGGTGGAGTGAGCGCCATCTGGGCAGCCTACCAAGGACCACACCCCTGACGAGAGTGGACTCCCTTGGCACAGCTTTACTGGAGCACAGCGGTTGGTGTGCCTAATGTGCTCTCTGGGGCTGCCTTCCTGCAGTAAAGGTCTGTTGAGGAGTTGCAGCTGAGTCTCACGAAGGGTATGACCATGAAGCCGAAAGTATCCATTATTGGGCCTTTACCACAAATTTACCGGCTCCTGCAGTAAGACACTATTTTTATCTTAAGTTTGGCAAGGAATCCTGACATGGATATTAAGACTGAGTTTATTCTTGCTTACTATTACATCCTAAGTTTCTAGAACATTGCCTGGCACACAGTAGCAGTTCAATATTTGGTTTTCAAATACATGTAAAATAGCAGACCTGAAGTTCAAGTTGTTTAAGTCTTTTCAAATAAAAATAATTTGTTCTCGCAGAACCAGTATAATGTGGCGCATTAGTGTTGATGTGGTTGGAGGCGAGAGCCGTAAGAATGCAGAGATCAGTGAGGTCTCTAAGAGCCGGGGAAACCTTAGCTAAAGGTTACATGCTTGAGTAGAGGCTTTTTACACTTGTTAGAAAAGGTGAGCAGGTTTTGAAGTGCTGCTAATGGAGTTCGTTGCCAAGGGCTGCCTGAGGACTAGAGAAAGATGGGGTGACCTGTGAGCTCTTGCTATCCACAGCATTTCATACGAGCCTGCTCCGTGTTCCCATTATTTCAGGTCCACAGTTCTGCAGAGAGCCTCACTTGACACAAGCAATTTGTTGCAGAACTAGTCCTGAACTAACAGGAGGCAGTTTATAGTCTTTGTTAAGTGTGACTGTGCGAGTATTACAATTATTTGGCACTGTAGTAGTTTTGTTAGGTTGAGCATGTCTTTCAGAATAATGGAGTATCTTATAAGTCACCACCATTCTGAGCAAAAAATTACATTCTGAAACAAAGTCAGACCTAACGTAGGGAGCTGGAATGATGGAGTTGCTGAAAAAATGTACAAAATCTGATTAGTATGTATTTTGTGTGTTTGATGGTTTAACCATATGAGTTGCACAGAAGTTAGAAAATTGTTAAGCCAGTGAATAAGAGAAGTTTTTTTTTTTTTTAAAGCTGTTTCAGCTACATAGGAGCAGAAAAGAATCCCAACCCCGTGGGCCCCACCCCCGCCCCGCTTCATCCCCCACTTCCCTCTCTGTGAGAACACTGCTGCTCTCCTGGTACCCAGGCTGGAAACTGGTGCAGCTGTCTTCCTGGGTCTCTTGTGCATCTCATCTTTCCGTAGTCTCTCAGTTTTACTTGTTTGGTTGTCTCCGAGAGTGTCGCTTGTGGCTCAGCTCCAGTTGAGACCCTCCTTTCTCTGCCACCTGAGTGGAAGTCTGCACCCCCGCACCCCAGTTTGGGTCCTTCTTTGTTACCGTTCCTCTGCCACAGCTTTTCATTCCCGCAGTGCTCCCCCTCTGGCTAGGCTAACCGACTAGGGCCCCTGTTTCCAGCCTGTCAATCACTGTTTGAGCGAACCTCGCTAAAGCCTGACTTTGTCTCGTGTCCTTCTAGTCATACGTCTAATCCCTAAACCGTTTGGAGAGGCGCAGGTCTCTTGTTAGAGGTTCTGTTCTGTTTTGTTTGTCTTTAATAGAGAACCAAGTGTGGTGGTTTACTTTTCTTTTCGTTTTTGATGTGTGAATGTTTTACCTGCATGTATATATGTGCACCATGTGCATGTCAAGTGTCTGAGGAGGCCAGATAAAGGCATCAGATCTAGACCTGGAGTTAAGGGTGGTCGTGAGCTGCCATGTGGATGCTAGGAACCGCACCTGGGTCCTCTGCAGGAGCAACAAATGCTAAGCCAGCTCTCCAGCCCTCTTAGCAGTTCTCTACTGCCTCCACCTACTGGCTTCCAATCAGACTCCACTGCTCGCACTTTCCGAGCATGAGTTGTGCTCTCTGAATCTGCACTGTGGTTTTCCATCCAGCGCATGCTGCTGATAGCACTTCTCTCCTCTTGAAACGGCATACTCCTGTATCTCTTACCTGCTGAAATCCAGTTCGGTCCTCATGTCCCCACTCACATTTCATCGTGTTCTAAAGGCCAGTCTAGATTATCTGAAGGGAACCCTTGCCTTTTTCGGCCTCTTGCATGGTTTGTGACACACCATGCCTTTAGGGATTGTCTTCTGTCCCTTTCTCAGTTGTAAACACTCCAAGGGCAAACTCAGTTGTAAGAGTCTTCTCATTTTTATTTATTTATTTTAATTTTACATATGTGGGATGTTCTGCTTGTGTATATGACTGTATTCCATGTGTGTGCCTGGTGCCTGCCGAGGCCCGAAGAGGCGGTCAGATCCCCTGGAGCTAGAATCCCAGATGGTTGTGAGTCACCACTTGGGTGTTGGGACTCGAACCCGAGTCCTCTGGAAGATGAACCAGTGTTCCTAACTGCTGAGCTGTCTTTCCTGCCTCTTCTTGTCATTTTAATAGCACTAAGAATAGTGAGTGCGATGTACAGGTTCAACCAGTTGAGTCATAGTATTTGCTGACTGCCTTACTATATGCGCATTCTGAAAGCACTTCAAGTGGGGGGAAGAGCAGGGCTGTGAAGAAAGACCCTTAGCTCACAGAGGATGAGAAGAGTGTGATGCCTGAAGTCCTTTTGACTCCTGGAGCAAGAATGGTTAGTTAGAGAACTGTAACGAGCAACCGTGGGAAGGCTGCGAGAACTTGAGAATTTGTGCCCTGTGTGGAGGAGTCTGGAGTCCAACTAGAATGCTCCCTTCTTAGATCTAAAATGACGCCATTCAGTGTCATATGATGTGAGTTTTTAGATTCTCCCTTGAGAAATTGTAGGGCTGGAGGAGAGATGGCTCCGTGGGTAAGAGTGCTGTTGATCTTCCAGAGAATCGGAGTCCTGTTCCCAGCTCCCAGGGCAGGTGGCTCACAGCTGCCTGTAATCCCAGCCCCTGGGGATTCAATGCCCTCTTCTGGCCTTCGGCACCTTTTACACATCCGTGGCTCAAGTATGTGCGCTTGAGCGCAAATAAATAAACAAACAAATAATCTTTTAAGAAGGAACTACCTTATTTCTGAGGTGTTTGGATTGCAGGAACTCTAGAGTAGACTCTGGAGTACTTCGGAGCAGCACAACATTCAATGACTGGTTTTGTGTCTTTCCAGCAGTTTCCTGAAGCTGACTTTTTCCGTGCTGGCCAGGTGTTGACCTGTCTGTGCTCTGTGTTCTGTTGCAGATGGAGTGGATGGAAAACAAGCACGCAGAACCAATTCCAGCACCCCTTTAGGGGAGCTTTTTGACCATGGCCTAGATAGTTGGTCATGTGTTTACTTTGTTGTGACTGTGTACTCCATCTTCGGACGCGGACCGACTGGCGTCAGTGTTTTCGTCCTTTACCTCCTGCTCTGGGTAGTTCTCTTTTCTTTCATCCTGTCTCACTGGGAAAAGTATAACACAGGCATTCTTTTCCTGCCCTGGGGCTACGACATTAGCCAAGTGGTAAGTACACGGTCTGCCCTGAATGCTCTGCGTGTTTTGGAGTGTTTACTACCCTTCACCCTGTTAGGCATTAGCAAGTTAGAACTGAGGTGTGGGGCTGGAGAGGTGACCCGGGAGGGTTAAAAGCACTGGCTCTTTTTTCAGAGGCCCCAGGTTCAATACCAGCACCTACATGGTGGCTTACAACTGTCTGTAATTCCAGTTCTAGGGGCTCTGATGCCCTCTTTTGGCCTTCCTGGGCACCAGGCAGTCATGCTATACAGACATACATGTAGGCAAATCACACATAAAATTTAAAAATTTTTTAAAAATAAAGATTAAAAAAAATAGAGAATTGATGCTGTAACATTTTCTTTTTCTGGGATGGAGATGTAACACAGTGCTGGAGTACTTGCCCAACGTGTAAAAGTCCATAGGTTCTGTTCATTGGATTCTTTTTTTTTTTGGGGGGGGGGGTGGGGGGTTTGAGACAGGGGTTTCTCTGTGTAGCCCTGGCTGTTGTGGAATTCACTCTGCAGACCAGATTGGCCTTGATCTCACAAAGATCCATCTGCCTCTGCCTCCTGAAGGCTGGGACTAAAGACTGGGCCACCACCACCCAGCACATCATTGGTTTCAAACATACAAAAGTAAGATGTGACAGTGAACGTCAATGGACTTAGTCCTTAGCTTTAGCAGTTATCCACACATGGCCTCTAGCATCATGAATGCTGTCTGTGTTTTCCTAATTCTTTTACAGGAAATGTGGTTAAGTATCTCTAAATGATAATTTTTAAAAATATTATAATTACAATGCCATTATTTATGTTAAAATGTAATAATTTCTTAATGTTCTTAAATATGATTTAGTTAGACATGTTGATTTTTGTCTTATGTTTTGGAGAAAGTGCACATAGGACTGGATTGTTGGCCATTTGTCCTCCTTGCCGACTCCATCGAGCAGAGAGCTTTGTCTCGTCGCATAGACCTGTGTTAGTTAATTCTCTGCCATAAGAAGCCAATAGAGAACCCGGAAGCTGGGTGTGTTTGCTGATGGAGTTGGTTAGGTGGGCAAACCGAGTCCTCCTATGACCTAACCGGTTTGTGAGCTGCCTTTGAAGGGCTGCAGACGGTGACCACTTGCCTGCACTGCCTACACGGCGGCGGCTATTTAATGGCAGTGTTGGAGGGGGAGGAAGATTTACCGCAGAGCAGATTTAACCCTTTTTTAGTAATCACTTTGATTAGACTTAATGATGCGTAACGCACTGCTGGCTTCCTCATTGTTCAGCTGTTGACGCCGCCTTGTTCTGTCTGTGTTTCCTTCCAGACTATTTCTTTTGTCTACATAGTGACTGCAGTGGTGGGAGTTGAGGCCTGGTATGAACCTTTCCTGTTTAATTTCTTATATAGAGACCTATTCACTGCAATGATTATTGGTAAGGAGCTCCATGTCGAAGCCTGTTTTAACCATCACTTTGTTACCTACCCAAAGCCAGTGTGTGACCATAGCCAGGGATAACAACACTCTTTCCTTGTTCTCCAGCGAGCAGAACAGCCCGGCGGCCCTGCAGGGAGGGTTTCCACCAGAACGTTAGAGGAAACAAGGGGGTTTTGTTGTTGAGCAGCGGGCAGGCTTTTCCTAATCGGACAGAAATGCCAAAGGAGATCAGCACACAAGCTTTGTAAAGTTGCTCTCCCGTGTAGTCTGGACTGTATTGGAGGACCTACATTTAGTGGATTTCAAGTTGAAAATTGTGCATTTGAAAGACTAGATGAAATATGGAGACTTTTATGAAAAATGAAGCCTCTCTTCCCTTTGGGTACCTTGGTGCTGTGTCACTGAACACTGGGGGTTTGGGGTGTGGTTACCACTTTTATACCCTGTCTGTTACTCCCTAAGAAGGCAGCCTGCACGGTAAACAGAAGCCACCACACCCACTCCAACCTGTAACATCCCTCCTTTCGCAAGGGCTCTTATCCACCCCATCACTCACTTCAGCCCCATTTTTTTTTTCTTTCTGTTTCTTTGAGGCAGGATTTTATGTAACCAAGCCCTTGAATTCCTGATCCCCCTGCCTCTGCCTCCCAAGTGCTGGGATTAGAGATGTGTGTTCCCATGCCTGGCTTAAGTGTCCATTAAAGCACATGGTTAACGTTTAAAAATGCCTCAGACGGTAGATGTTTCTATATTCTTTAAATTTAATATTTAAATATAAAATGTAGCAAACCTCCATGGGACAAGCTGCTTGTTTGAGAGAGTCACTAAATGGTAGGAGAGGAAAAGTGACTTTCTCAAGGTTTAAAAAAATTAAATGAGCCACTTTATACTGATAAACATTTGGTAGATAAAATAGTGTTTTCTAAATGTGTGGCCCAGACCACAGTCTGTGCCTATCAGCAGTTTCTAAGCCTTATGTAGTTTCTATCCTTTACTGAGATGGTTCACCAGCAAGAATAGGCAGGGTTGTGTTTAGATAAAGCAACAGAGCAGTGGCCCGTGTGTGTGCATTTTATGTTCATAGATTGTTAGTAGTTTTGTAGGACCCCAGAAGTGCCTAGGACCCTTGCCTTTTACTGCTTTCCAAACCACTCATGCTGTCCTGTACACAGTCCGCTGTCCTCCCGATACCTCCCTGGGCTAATCAAAAGTGAATACGAGCACATCAGGAAGCGCACAGTGTCTGGTGTCTCTGTTATAATGATGAGAGGGTTCAGGTATTGTATGTCAGGCCTAACTTAGTGTTTACTCTTCACCTGGTGCTACTCACAGACATTGCTGATCTTTGTCTAGCCGTTCGTTCAGCGGGCAGGTAGGGGACTAAAGTTAGTTGATGATGAAAATACCATGTAAAGTCAAAATGATGATTGCAAATGAAATCTGATAATAAAGGTACCACTTAGTGTTGGGTTACCTTTTTTGGATATATATATATACATTTAAATTTTACTTCAACTTATAAGGATTGGCTTTCTTTGAAATTTATTCTTTATAGTTATAGAAAAATATTCATGATTACAAAGTAAAATGTATAAAGCAATATATTCAAAGAATAGCTTTAAAAAAATTTATTTATTATGTATACAATGTTCTGCCTGCATGCCAGAAGAGAGCACCAGATCTCATTATAGATGGTTGTGAGCCCCCATGTGGTTGCTGGGAATTGAACTCAGGACCTCTGGAAGAGCAGCCAGTTCCCTTAACCGCTGAGCCATCTCTTCAGCTCAGAAGTATAGCTTTATATTCTACCTATTCTCCATTTCCCTCATTTCCCTTAGTTTTCATTTGTTATATATTTATTTGTGTGTGTGTGTGTGTGTGTGTGTGTGTGTGTGTGTGTGTGAGAGAGAGAGAGAGAGATAGGTGTGTGTAGAGGACAACTCTCCTTCACCATGGTACAACTCTGGTTGTCAGACTTGGCAAGTATCTACCCACTAAGCCATCTCTCCAGCCTTATTCTTAGCTTTAATTTATGGCTTAGGAAAGCATGCATCATTTTATCACCTTGTTTGTAGCTCCCCCTCTGTGTCCCCCCCCTCCCCCGCCACACACTCATACTTGCTAGTACATCCATTATAGTGTCTAAGGGTTTTCCTCACCTCTTCTTCCAGCTTCCTGATGCTTTAGTGGATAGATATACCAGTGTGTTTCAGTCAGTGTTTGGATTGTCTCCAGGCTTTTGCTCTTGCACACATTGCTGTAGTGCCGTAGTGAATAGTCTTATGCATGTGTCATATTTTTGGCCAGGCTAGCATGGTAGAGATTCCTAGAAGTAGAACTGTTAATGAAAGGCAAATACATGCAGTTGTGTTGGACACTTCCATGTCCCACTCCATAGTGGTGTTGGATTTTTTTGTTGTGAAAATGCTTGTTATTTATAGTTGTTTAGTTATAGTTTAAGTTTCACCATGTAGTATATTGTCAGGTTTGTTAACCAATGGGTAAGAAATGATACACTGGAATAGTTTCAATTTGTATTTCTCATGAATGAACTTACCTAGGCTAAATAACCATTTATATTTGTTTTTCTGTGTGTTTTTATACGCTAGCCCATTTTCCCAATAGAATGGTTGAACGCTTCCTTCAGGCTCCTGTGTTTTGTTTGCATTAATCCTTTGGGTTGATTAATTACAGTTCTCTCACTTGTGATCTTCATAAACTTCTCTTTAAGATACTTTTTAACTTGGTGGAATTTTTTGTTGTTTGTTTTTAGTTTTATTTTATGTGTGTGGATGTTTTGTTTACATATATTTGTGTACCGTGTGCATGTCTTGTGCCTATGGAGACCAGAAGAGGGCATTGGAGCCTCTGAATCTGGGGTTACAGATGGTTGTGAGCCACCATGTGGGTGCTGGGATCTGAACCTGGATTCTCTTAACGGTTGGGTCATCTTTCAGCCCCATGTCGATGGCTTATTTTGTATTTTTTAATTCTGTGTGCATGAGTGTTTCGTTTGCACATGTGTCTGTGTGCCACAGAGGCCAGAAGAGGGTACTGGATTCCCTGGAATTGGAATTACAGGTGGTTATTAGCCACCGTGTGGGTGCTGGGAACTGAACCCTGGTCCTCTAGAAGACCAATGGGTGCTTCCAAGAGCTGAGCCATCTCCCTCTAGTCCCCCATCTTGGTGATTTTTGTTTGTTTGTTTGTTTGTTTGTTTGTTTTGTTTTGTTTTTGGAAGTTCCTATGTGATAAGTTAGAAATGTAAGGAATAAGATACTTTTTGTGGCCACAATACCCTTAGATTATATCTCATTTCACTTTTTAAAAATGAGTTACCTGATTTTTCTGTAGCAATTCCATTTTCTGGCCTTAAGTCTGGCCTTAAATTATGGCAATCTGAAAAGCAGGTTTGCATCTATGGGTTCCATCTCCATTGTGTACTTGAAATTTAGAATTTAAGAGATAAGTCGTTGACAGTTCAGTGTTCTTTAGAGAATGTAGAATAAAGTCCACATAGAGAGTAAATAAAGGTGGTTTTTTTCCTTTGGTAACTTACGTATAACACAGACTGTCTACGTGCTTAATGTGCTTAGATTTCAAGAGACTAGTTCCTGCGGGCAGGGTGGGCAGGTGAATGTTAAGAATTGAAAAGCCGCTCTAGAACTTAGCAAACGATGGCGTGTGACAGGGTGACTGTGCCATAGGGCCCCAGTTGGTGGGTGGGCTTTCTCAGAATGTCCACGAGTCGTTTTAGGTTTGAGGTAAATAAACGTTACATGGATAAGGCAGGGGAGAGAACGGAAGGTTCTGGGAAGATTAAAGATAAACAGGAAGCAGCAGATCCCGAGTGGTGTCTGCCCCCTCCTCCCCTGGAGTAGCTCCGCTCGACTTCCAGTCTGCTCTGCTTGGGTGCTGCTCTGGTGTCTTTATGTGTAACAGTCCCTGCAGTTTTCAAGCTCTGTGCGGTTGGTACTACTAAATGAAGGAAATGAGGCACAGGAAGGCCGGGCTGTCCAGAGTGTCCTGTTTCTGTCAGCAGTTGATGGCAAGCCGAAGTGAAGTGCAGGCTGGTCACGACATCAGACGGGCACAGACTGTACCGCCCGTTTCCACCTGTAACTGCTCTTTAGACAAGGAGTTTAGACAAGCAATAAGCTTGAACGTGAAAACTACTGGCCCTAAAATACCAGACTTTTTCATGGATGCAGTTACTGTAAAATAACCACTCTTGAAATTCCTAATTGAAATACTCTTCTTTTCAGGCTGTGCATTATGTGTGACTCTTCCAATGAGTTTATTAAACTTTTTCAGGTAAGTTTTTTTTTTTTTTTAAGTTGGGGGGGGGGGGGAGTGGGGGGAAGGCAATCTTTAACAGTTGTATTGTAGCCCTGGCTGTCCTGGAACTCACTCTGTGGACCAGGCTGGCCTCGAACTCACAGAGATTTACCTGCCTCTGCCTCCTGAGTTCTGGGATTAAAGGTGTGCACCATCAGTCCCGGCTAAGTGTTTACTTTTGTGATTTGGACATTTTGAAAAGGTTTAAAAGCCTCTTTCGGATCTAGAGTGGGAAAGTGATAATTGAGGTTGTCTCTGTTGGCTAATGTAGTCAGCTCAGCTATACCGTAAAACTGTCAGGTCTTTTGTGAAGGTTTTGGGCTCAGTCATCTTCAAGCTTGTCACTTTTGTGAGTGACTCTCCCTATAAGGAGTGGGTATTTTCTTGTGAAATATTGACTTCACATTCTTGTTATGGAGAATTACAGTGTAGTTAATAAGGTAACACTTCTGAGTGTGTGTGGGTTAGGACCAAACTTCATGCTGCCGTTCTCACATTGGGGAATGGTTTCTGAGGTAGGCTAGAGGTGGACTTTTCATTCCGATTTGTGCACACTCCATCTTTGCTGGCTGTCCTGCCTTGCCTTGTTTTGTCCAAATATATTTTGTTCTTTCACATCTCAGTAACTTTGCTCTGGCTGTTTCCTCTGTTCCTGTTATTTTACCTTGTTCTTCCTACTCTGTCCCTTAGCGCTCAGCTCTGTCTTACAGCCTCTTACCATGTCCAGACAGGCTCTGCACAGCTTCTGTTGTGATGACTGCCATCTGTAGAACTGGTACATTTTAAGTCAGATGCGGGGCACACTCATAATCGAAGCACTTCGGAGGCTGAGGCCAGCCAGCCTGGGCTATGTACTGAGTACCAGGTCTGCCAACAGTACACAGTAAGACCCCGTCTTTAAAAAAAAAAAAAAAAAAAGTGATAGCATTTACAATTGGCAAGCCATACAGATCATTCGAGTCATTTCCTCCTCTTATAGATGAGGCTTTGATTGGGCCACACACTGTCCAAGGTAATGCGATCCATAACTAAACCAAGACTAGAACAGGAGCCCTGTTCACATGAGCGGGCATGCTGGATTACTCCCAGTGTACTTAGAGACACCGAGATGTGCTGGCCGTCTCTCTTCAGGGTCTTTTGTGTGAAATATATCTGCCCTAAAATCCGTATCCCTTAAAATATTTTTATATATATGTATGGTTATTTTTTTTTTTACTTTATTTATTTTTTA
>CABHPP010142845.1:8872-35771 GCA_902168425.1 Peromyscus attwateri
AGAGAGAGAGAGAGAGAGAGAGAGAGAGAGAGAGAGAGAGAGAGAGAACACACAGAAGCATCTTATTTGATATTCAAAATAAACTTTCAGGAAACCTAAATTCATGAAGGTAAATTTCCAAATGCTACAAGCTGCATATTATGAAGCCCAAAATAAAGACAGACAGTTAGGTCAGGTTTAAGTTCTAGCTTGAGGGGGCTCTTGCTTCATTACACCTGTGAGACTTGGGAGGAGGGATAGAAACCCACATCACAAATCGCCTCTGCAGACGCTGATGGCAAGCCTTGTCACACAATGACTGCTTTTTGAGTCACACTGCCATAGTGAAAGGCTCATTCAGCATCTGTTAGCCCTAGGGTGCCCTGAGTTTCATGCCCCTGTTGTCACTTATGAGACACCAGCAACCCCAGCAGCCATCCTCACATCACATGATCAAATGTAATGTTCCAACACTGACATCCAAGAAATGTTACTAGCTACAGAAGCAGAGAGAAGGAGTAAACAGGAAATGCGTGTGTCAGCCATTCCACTAGCCAGTGCCTCTGAAGACACAAGGTGAGGTTCTTCCTCACACAGGTCTTGAGAAGTACATGCTTTTCCTCTCCTGACCACTGAGGAAATTGAAGTCTAGAAAAGTTAAAAAAATTTCCTAAGTAATGATCTGTAAAATGGATTTCACTGAGTCTCCGTGACACCAAAGCCAGTCTTCATTCTCCTGTGCCAGGCTGCCTTGGCACTGAGACAGAGACAGATGTGTAAAGTCTGGCTGCTCACTTCACTCCTAAGCAGTAGCTGCTAACAAATCACTTGCTGGTGACCCAAACCCAGGGCCACCTGACCTCCACTTACAGCTGCAAAGACCCTATTTCTACATTCACAGAACTGACCGCATCTTTTGTGAAAAAACAGTTCAGCCCACAACAGAGAGAAGCTACTTATCTCATGCTACCATAACTCTAACAAAGAGAATCAGAGTGGAGATGGAAGGTTAGCATAATACATTAGAGGGGCTGGAGAGATGGCTGCTCAGTGGTTAGGAGAACTGCCTGCTTTCCAGAGTACCTGGGTTTGATTCCCAGCACCCACATGGCAGCTCACAACCATCTGTAGCTCCAGTTCCAGGGGAGACAGTACCCTCTCCTGGCCTCTGTGGGAACCAATCACACGGTGGTACACAGACATGTGTGCCTGCAAAACATCATCAAAATCGGACAAAAAGACAAATTTTAAATATGTATTAGAGATGAAGGGTGGTGCAGAGAACGTTAAGACTAAAGGAAGGAACCAAGGGGGTCAGGGGTAGCTAGCTGCACACCATGCTCTGCAAAGCACCATCGCCCATTTAGGTTCCGAAAGGAAATAGTTAAGCTTCCTGTAGGAGGGTAGAGAAGAAAGAAGTCAAGAAATTACGCTGAGGAAACAAATGGCCAAGTGAGATTGATATTTTAAAGGAAAGAGACCAAAGCCCCATAAGAATTCAATGTACATATCCCACAGCGGATAAACACACATATACACGTGCCAAGCAGTTCACATAGAAAACCCAAGCTGTATACTTAGTGAAGATGTGAATGTAGTTTAACGAGTCACTGAATAAATACATTCTCATGAATTACTCTCAGTTTTGAGCCTAACAGTTGCTATAAAATCCATCTCAAGATAATTGCCCACACACAGAAGGAGCAAGGCAAAAACCTCAGGCGCTGACTTTCTAAAGTTTGTAGGAACTACCCACAAGTAAAACTTTTTCCTTGGAACTACTTTTAAAGAAGTGTCTGCTTTATTCCATGTTTCATCTCCTTCCATTGCCTTCTGATGTCTGCACACATCAGAAAGATCCACTGAATCTCTGTGGAGGTGCCACTTGTGTGCGTGCGTGCACACACCCCGCCCCCATGATTGCGTAATATCTGAGACAACACTTGGAATGTCACACACTCTCTGCTACGTAAGAAGGAACCCCTGTCTTCAAGTGCCTCCACCCAGGGCCATCGTGGCACAAAAGTCCTATGCCCTATGGCACAAAACAGAGATGTGAAATCAAATGTCTCAAGGATTAAAATGAAAAATTAATATCAAAGAGCATTACCACTGAGCTTTGGACTCTAGTGAACAAATATTTAAAATGCATTTATCTGAACCCCTGCTGTATTTTCAATACTAGTATACATGGAAGTGGTCATTTTCTCCATTCATGGTAGAAACACGATGTGGCAATTTGTCACGTGAATCTGGGATGTATACTTGTCCCACTTCACTCTGGTATTGTTCCTGTCATCCTCCGTCCTCTCCCGCTCCCCGCTTTAAAGTGTAATCAGGTTTTCCACCATCTCCATACCAGGCCCCTGAAGGAAGCTTCATCTGAGAGAAGAAGCAAGGGGGGTTGAATGGAACGGAAATCCGTGCGCGGCTTCTGGGCGATGAAGAGGTGTGAAATCTGGTCCTTAGCCCGGCAGCACACACTCCCTTTGTCACCGGTACAGCCAGGTCTCCCTGTGCCCAACCCACAGCATTGTCAGATCCCAGTCTCACCAGTGGCAACAGTCGCTGTTTTATTCCACAGATAAAGGGCAAGAAGACAGGTGTCAATGAGAAAATGAAGTCCTCTCTATAACTGAGGTGTTCGTGGTCAGCACATGAGAGTTTTCCCACTGGAAAACAACTTCTCTGACATGGGAAGTTCTACCAATGTATAGGAATCAATGGGAATGTGAGATTCACGCTCATAGAAGCAAGAAAAAAAATGGATTAAAAAGTGGGTTGGAAAAATCTATCAAAAAAGGTTCGTAAAGCTATATGCAGTTTTATACACATGTCCCTTTCTAGGCTGATCTCAGAATCTTTATTCACGTGAAGGAACAGCACCCTGAGCCTACACTTCTACTTCTTTCTTCCAATCTAAGAAGGAAGATTATAAGCAGATTATAGAGATGGCCCTGGCCTTAGGAGGAGCTGCCATCATAAACCTACCCTGAATTGAAAACATTATAGACTGAAAATTCGTTTGATACATTTGGCCTCCCAAGAGTCATAAGGGAGCAGCAGAGTTAATCATTCCTCCTCGTGATGACGTAGCTGACAGGGAGCTAGACTGCAGCAGCCCATCACACACAGGACTGGACAAGCTGTCATAGGCTGACATAAGGTCCAAACTCAAAACTAGACACACAGCACTGAATGAGCCACCCGCCTAGAGTCAGAGACCATCTCTAGTCTCTATTCTGCCTGGGACAGAGGTCAAGTGACCACAGCCTTCTAAAAGCCAAATGCTACAGCCTGCTCCTGTCCTCCCCGATCTTCCCATCATGTTCTACTTGACTACCACCTTGACCTTAAATCTTTCCTCCTAAGGCTCCACTGAAGTCACAGCTTTTCTGTCGGGCCCTGAGCCTCTGGTTAACTCCCTTTTATCCTTCCAAGTTTTCTCCTTCCCTTAAGAAAACAAAAAACAAAATGCACCTCCTTCCGAATCACTGTGTTTTGCATTTCTTTCATTCTTTTTCCCTGACAATGCTGTCTACTCCTGTGGCTTCAGCAGGCATCATTTATGTCTTTGACCCTCCAAACCATCTGCTTGGCCCCAGTTCTCAAAATAGTTCTCACCTGGACTTCCAAACAACTCTACACATCTTTTGTGAAATACTCCAGCAGCCTCTTATTACACCTAAGTATAAAACTAAATCTGCCTTCTTACCTCGGTTCACAGCTCCTCTGTGAAAGTCATCACCACCTCAATACCCAACCAGTCAAGTCTGCACATTCCTCTTCCCTGGCTCCTTGTCATCGCCCTCCCGAATTCTACCAAGCTTTAATGCCCACGTGATAGCCATAGTTTCCTAACTACCCCCTAGCCTCCTAACTATCACTAGCCTCAACCATTCTTGTGTCCGTGATAGCATCCATCTATTTACACAATTTTGAGCCTTCCTCCTTGCTTCTAAGACCTGTAAAAGCACCTCAGCTCAACCTTCCAAATGCCCACAACCTAATCCCAATCTGGCTTCCTACAAGGATCCCTCATCTTATATCACAGGACTCTGTAACCTAGGCCCTTGTTCAACTCCTAAATATTTTACCTCATAGCCTGCCCCTGTGTTCTTGGTCTCCTTTCTGCCTATCATTAAATCCCACACCTTTAGTGAAGGTTCACATCAAAGGCCATTTTACTTCAAGAATGCTGGGTTTGCCTCAAAGGCCATTTTACTTCAAGAATGCTGGGTTTGCCCCAGTGTGACTGGAATGTTTCTCTGTGAATCTCTCCAGGCCTGTGGTGAAGTGCTAGCTCTCTGCATCCATCTTTTCTTCCGGTCTGTTACAGTCAAACAGGACACAGGCTATGTCTTATCTAGTTCTTCATCTCCAGAATATAGGTCAGTAAACATTTCTTCTAGCTGAGCTGATTCTGGTTTTCACCCCCAAAAGTGACCTTGCAAGGAGATGAAGGATAGATTTGGTGGCTGCCTGCCTGCCTTGGAGGGGCATGTGGCTTCCAAATCATCCTCATTTCTATGCACAGAATGTAAGCACTCCTTTATCTTTTAAAATATACTGTTATCCCACTCATCACAAAATCGAAACTACTTACCACTTTCAAGCTCCATGAAATGGGCTTGTAACAGAGTAGAAAGCACCAGGGTGGTATTTCCTAAGGTACATTGGACCTGCAGCTATACCCCTACAAACCGTAATGGCATACCCCCACTTAATTAAGTCTATTTATTTATATATTTAACGCAAACACAATATGCATTTTCCTTGTACGATGTTCAAGCCCCTAAAACTAGTACCCAGAACAGCACAGCCGTTTCCCACCTATCAGTCGTTCAGGCTCACGTCAACACAAAAGGCATGTTCTCTTACAGAGACACTTGAATCATGTGGTCACATAATTCTTCCCCAAAACTTGAGATATAAAAAAGATGGTTCAGAACTTTAATCAAGACGTTCAAAGATAAATTCACTAAGTGAATAATTTTTTTCCCCAGTAACTGGAAAAATCTTTGCAGACAGGAGAGGCCAGAAAGTCTAGGGAGATGAGCAACCATCTTCCTGTGGATGCAATGCTTGGCTGCAGTCTCATTTTCCATCACACTTTATTTAATTTTTCTTTACTTATATCACATAAATTAACTCAGCAGTCATGCAGAATAATTTTGCTTCATTTGGATCTAAATTAATGAGTGTGATCACAAAGCCATGTGTACAATTTCAATGAAGATACACTATAATTATTCTATTGCATGGGTTAGCATTTCAGCCTTGGATTAATGTATTTTGAATGTATGATATATGATGCTTTTGTGGTCTCCTGCAATAACATCCTACTGAAAAATGTCCTCCAGTTTTTAAAAATGCTAAAATAAATTATTAAACACACGGAAATGGAACAGAGAGAAGTAAAAAAAAAAAATAACAAAGGGAGAAATATGCTTGCAGGAACCCATTTCCTCCTGTACATTTTATTTCCAAATAGCTTTGTTAAGTAATGCATGAAGTCATGCAACAATAGATCTTTTTGTTCTCCTCTCTCAGCATTTGAGGAGTAGTTTCATGGACAGAGAAATCCGGCCATTTGAGCACACGTACAAACGGGAGAGGAGAAACCACAAAGCATAGCAGGACCGGCATCTGCAGGCAAGCGTGAGTTTTGCCAGTAAGTATCAGCTGAAGACCATGAATTATTCTGGCCCAGGTCATGGAGTTCCCAGAGCCCTGCTCAGGAAGCATGACACTCTTAGGGAAGGCACAATTATATGTCTTTCAAATTAATCCCAAACAAGACAATGATTTAGAAATACACACAGTCTCTTCTAAAGAGCTTTTAGTCATAAGAGTAATTTTTCTCTCGCTACTCTTCAGGTCTTCCAAACAAGCGCTCCTTCTCTCACTGCTGTTAAAGGTATAAAGCAGGGCTTCCACCTGCTAGCACTCACAGACCAATACCTTTAATTTTTGGCACTTATTTACAGTCTGAATGGACCGTCCACACCTGCTTTCCCTCTAATTAGCTGGCTATCTAAAGGCTCCAGTCTGAGCCTGCCAGCTTCCTGAACTAAGAGGAAGATCATTTAGCTGTTGATGTGAGAGAAATGGGGGTAGGGAAAGGAATAATTTTTTCTTTGAGAGAATTAAAGAGGAAAGCATTAGCACAAAATGAAGAATTATTCATAAAGAGTAAGGAAGTAAAAAGCCTTTAAGACAACTTGAAGCCAAAGAAATGAATAGCATCCCTAACTGACAGTGATAGTCATTTCTACCTAAGAGCATTGGAAATCTTCTATGGTGTATGTCTTAGTCAGTGTTCTATTGCTGTGAAGAGACACCATGACCACAGCAACGCTTATGAAGAAAAGCATTTAAGTGGGGCTGGCTTACAGGTTCAGAGATTTAAGTCCATTATCATCATGGTGGGAAGCATGGCAGTATGCAGGTAGGCATGGTGCTGGAGAGGTAGCTGGGAGTTATATATCTGGATCAGTAGGCAGCAGGAAGAAAGAGTGATACTGAGCCTGACTTGAGCTTCTAAAACCTCCCCATGACACATGCCCTCCAACAAGGCCACACCTACTCCAATAAGGCCACACCTCCAATAATGCCACTCCTTAGAGTCTATGGAGGCCAGTTTCATTCAAATCAGCAGAGCATCCAACTTTCTTCCCAGTTCACTATCTGCAATGTCACTGCATCATGCTGTCAGAGATGAGGAACAAGATCCCCATTATATTAGTCAGGGTTCTCTAAGGGAGCAGAACTATAGAGTTAGTATGCATTACAAATGGATTTATTAGACTGGTTCACACCATAATAGGGCTGGACAGTCCAGTAATAACCATCTGCACATAGGAAAGGCTGAGGACCCAGGAACTGCTCCTTCCACAATGCTGGGTACTCAGCAGTCCCAATATGGTACTAAGGACCTGGGAGGTTTCTGGAGAGCCTTGGTTTTCGGTCCACATTGGAAGGACAAAGAAATTGGGTTCTGGAGTCAACAAGGGAGGGGAGTGGTGTTGATGAAATAGAGTCACTCACCAGGAAGAAGCCAAGTTAGGCACCCACACTGATTCCCCTTGGACCACCATGGGTAAGAACAACAGTTGAGGGGCGGATCTTCTACCTTCAGTTGGTCCTTCCTGGGAAAGCCCTCCCAGATCTGCCCAAAGATGTCTCTTAGTTCATTCCAGACCCAATCAAGTTGACCATCAAACTTCTCCACCACACCCACAAAACACAAGAAGACTGAGGCAACAATCCCCAGGCTGCGCCTCACTTTACCTCTGACCCACTGCTGGCATCCGAACAAGTCACATGATTTAGGAGCCTCAGTGTCACCAGGTACAGGTGGGAATGGACAAAGATGACCCTTGATTTTTCTTTGCTTTCAACAGCTGTCATTTTAGATTCTTTTTACAGCACAAACCATGACTCGGACCACCCAGGAGGTAAAGGGAAGAAGAAAAGGAAAAGTGTCACGAAAAATGAGTCCTTTTCAGCACGAGCAGAAGGATTCAAATGCTCCAAACCTCAGCAGGTTAGTGTTCGAATCTATAGGAAACTCGAGTGAGTGTCAACACCAACTTTCTTCTGTTACAAATGAGAAAAGCAAAGTCTCATTTATCCCAACTCATCTGTCCCAGCATCATGGAGCACAGTCAGATGAGAAGACACGTTCAACTGTGTCTCGGGACAAGCCACCGGCAGTTTGGAGTGAGACAAGCTGTATTCCTTTGTTCTTCAGCTTGTACCCAGATGAAAATGCACAGGACTTAAACGAGGCATGTCACTTGACGAAAGTTAGTGCCCGTTTTTCTTTTAACCTTAGTTTGCATGCTCCTCAAGCTGGCTGCCCGGGACACAGATGACACAATAATGATCAATTCCCAAACATCTTTAAGTTTAGTATTAGCCAAGCAGACCCCTGTATTTCGGACCTCAAATTGTTCCTTAACATATATAATGGCTCACAGGCTGGAGAGATGACTCAGATAGCAAAGTTCTTAATCCACAAGCCTAAAGAACCCGAGCCAAGATCCCAAAACTCACTTAAGAAGCCAGGTGCACACCTGTAGTCCACAATGGTCAGATGGGAGGCAGAAACAGCTAAATCACTCGAAGCTCATGAGCCAGCTAGCCTGACCTGCATGGCGAAGTTCTAGGTCAATGAGAGACGTTGTCTCAAGTAAAGGGTAGATGATAGCTAAGGATTGGGACCTGAGGTTCTCCTCTGACCTCTATACACACACCCTGAATACACATACCCACACCCACATGTGACACACACACACAGACACACATTAAAAAGGGAGTCACACCTTGATAAGTCTATCGTAAGTCAAAGATATCATAAGTCAAACATGCATGTATACACACTAAGCATTGTAATTTGCCTAGTCTAAGCACTTAGAGTAGCCTATCCTTGGGCAAGATCACCTAACACAGCCTAGTTTATTATAAAATATTGAATATCTTATCTGGTTTCTTGCATCTAAAATTCTTATTACATTTACTGACAGGATATGTGTGTCCCACAGTGCACATGTAGAGAGAAGAGGAGACCATTCTCTCCTTCCACCATGTGGGTCCTGGGGATGGAGCTCAGGTTGTCGGGTTTGGCAGAGAGTAGTACCTTTACCTACTGAACTACCTTGCTGGGTGTTTTTTGTTGTTTTATGTTGAATCTTCATTAAAGTGAAAATATGATGCTTATAGAGGGATGATCTTGTACCACCACAAACGTGAAAAATCCTCAGTTAAGCCATGACACAGGATGACCGTCTGTACTGCAAGCACACTGCTGAACCATAGCCCTTCTCTGGTTAGTCCCGTCAGCAGCTTCCAATGCTTTCAGACTAGATATCAGACTTCTCGCCCTGCCCAGGAAGAACCCCGTGGCCTGAACAGTGCTTCTTTCTCCAGCTTGTCTCGTCCTTACCTCCATTAAGTTTCATCTTTCAGCCACCTTGAACCATTTGCCACCCCACAAGCATGACACTGCCTGTCCTCCCTTGCTATACCAATTACCTTCTTGTTTCATCTGCATTATCTATCACTCATCACTCACGGTCCATATTGTCCTTTGCCTTTGACTCTCCTAAGACCCAGCTAGTTGACCACCACTGGTCCTCACATCCCTGTATCTTAGTCACATTGCATTCACCTGTGTCTCTCACTATACACCACCCTTATTAAGTCAATGGACTTTTTCTTCATCTCTGTCAAATGCCCCATGGTGCTTACTGTGATGATGGGTGCCAAAAAAAAAATTATTTTCAACTAAATTAACCAAAAGAGCTAAAATAAGGATCACACGACTAGGAGCACTTCTGCGTGGATATTTTGAAGAGTTTACTCTGTGTCTTCATAAACTCACATAATAAAGGGTCCAAGTTTTTCTTTGGACTTGGCTTCCTAGGGTCTCTTACACACCCTCACCTCCATGAGTGTCACCAACTGAGATGTTGACTGTTCTGCTAACCATTAAGATGCTTCAATCACTGAGAGTGTGTGAAAGCACGTCTGTTTTCTAAATTACCATTTCAGCTTCCGCCCAGTCTCTAGGATAGAGTGAATTCTGATGTCTGATAACAGAGGTTGAACCACAACTCCACTCCTTAATGTGAATCTAGCAAGCTGCTCCACCTCCCTATCAGCACCCACTTTACACAGACACTGAAGAATTAAATGAGTTATTATTATATGGAGAAATCTTCCAGGACTCTCTGGCACATGGTAATTGTTCAATTCCTGATCATTTTGTCATGATACTGACTATAAGTTTCCCAACATTTCCTATATGTCATGTTATTTAATTTTCACAAGCCCAAGAGACAGTTATATCCATTCCAAATGAGTTCATTAGAATATGTTGTAGTGTTTTTACAGAACACCTGATGTGGCAAACTTACACCTGCTAATGTCTACAGTTTGGTATTCGCTGTACTGAAGGCTTTTACAAGAATAACTTTGCTCTGGGGTATCAATAAACCTTCCTTCCCCTGAAACTCTTAGAAATAAACAAATGAAGAGGACACTTGATCTCCATTTTTCTTGGGGATTTATCGGTCTCTATTTGGCTAAGAGAAATACCCAATTGGCTTTTTCTCAGTTTTGTGACCTATCTCGGCCATGTGCTCTGCAAAGTGCACAGCTCCATGGCTCATCAACTGGAGAGTGATTGGGAAATGAGTCACTGTGAACTCATAACTCCAGGGCAGCCACAAAGTAAGTAATGTCCAAGTCTCACTGGATGTCCAAACCCCGCTGTGTCTTGGACAGTTCCTCCCAGCCAGAGCTGCAAATCTGTTCTGCCCTCTTGTCTCCAAGAAAACATCCTACCCAGGAAGACCATACTGTCTGCATGCACCAAGCCTGCCTTTCAAAAAGGGCATGAAATAGTTCTGTCAGTTGTGAGATATACCTCAGGTTTTGAAAGACACCCCACCTCACAGGGGCCTGCCTAAGTCACACCTGAATTTGCCTGGGGAGACAGGTAACTCTTTGATTAATGGTGGCAACTGGAAGCTGTATAGCTCCTATCCACTCAAGACTCAGAATGTCTTGATAGGAAAGAGTCCTCTTGGCTTTTAAAACATTTATGTGTTACAGGGGATCCGCTGCGAGTCTCTTGAAGCCATGGAGTGAATCCAAACAATTTCCCCCGGGTTTAAGATTTAAATTAAATGAGAGCTGCCTGTGGGAGCACTTGTTTGTAATGCCAGCACTCAAGGGGACTGGGCTACCTAGTCAGACCCTGTCTCAAAAGACAAACAGAAAACAAGAAAAAGTAGGCAAGCGAGAAGGAAAGATGATGTGGGTGAAAACAAGAGCGAACACAGCGTGTGTCCTGGCGTTTGAGTCTGAAATGTCCTCCACAATGGCGTGTGTTTGCACACTTGGTCCCAGCTGGTGGTGCTGCTTTGCGAGTGTGTGGAATCTTTGGGATGTGGAGTCTGGCTCACAGAGGTGGATCTTGGGAAGACAGCCTTGACGGTTACACCCACCTTTGATTCTTGTCTCCCTGCTGCTTGCTGCAATGTGACCAGGCATCCCATGCTCCTGCCCCCATGCCTCCCCCACCATGATGGACCTGAAACTGTGAGACAAAATAAATATTCCCTCTCTTTAAAAAAAAGATATATTTTACTTCTATGTGCATGAATATCTTACTATGTGTATATCTGTGCATCACGTGTGTGCACTGCCCATAGAGGCCAGAAGTTGTCAGATTCCCTAGGACTGGAGTTACAGATGATTGTGAGCTGTCATATTGCTGCTGGGAATTGAACCTGGGTCCTCTGCAAGAGCAGCCCATGCTCTTAATCACTGAGCCATCTCTCCAGCCCTAGGATTTCCTCTCATAAGCTGCTTTGTCTGGTATTTTTTTCATTTTTACATACTGACCACAGTTTTCCCTCCTTCCTCTCCTCCTTTTCCTTCCCCTCACCTCCCATCTACACCCCCCATCCACTCCTCCTCCATCTCCCTTCAGATAGGGAGTCAACAAAGCCTGGTACATCAAGCTGAGGCAGGACCAAGCTCCTCCCACTGCATCAAGGCTGAGCAAAGCAACCCAGCATGGGGAATAGGTTCCCAAAAGCCAACTCAATCACCAGGGACAGATCCTGATCCCACTGCTAGGAGCCCCACAGCCAGACCAAGCTACACAACTAAAACACACATGCAGAGGCCCTAGGCCGGTCTCATGCGGACTCCCTAGCTGTTGATCCAGAGTCAGTGAGCTCCCAGGAGCTTGGGTCAGCAGTCTCTGTGGGTTCCCCTGTCATGACCTTGACCTTCCTGTCTCCTACAATTCCTCTTTCCTCTCTTCAACAGTATTCCCTTTGAGAGTGTCACACAGCTTGTTTTGATCACATTCACATGCTCTCCCCCAGCACTCCCAGGTCCATTCTGCTTTCATCACCAGTCCAACTTTGTGTCCTTTAAAAAGAAATATCACGACCAGTTTCTGCTCTAAGAATACTCTTTAGAGCTGGAGAGATGTTTGGGTGGCTAAGAGCACATGCTGCTCTCACAGAGGACCCAAGTTCAGGTGCCAGCACCCACATGCAGCTCACAACCACCTGTCATTCAAGCTCCAGAACTTGGAATTCCCTCAGTCATTCTGGATTGTTCCTTGTGGCTTGTCTACAAGCTTGAATACATTATTATAAATTGTTCTTTGGTGAAACCCTGCTCAAATTACCTGATTTCCTTCCAGATCTCTGACTGACCTTCTAAGAACACATTGATATAGCTATATAGTCAACTGATGGCAACCACATAGAAAGTACAGCCTTCCAACCCAAAGGTAGTGCTAAGTCTAGATGCCAGGTGCACCCAGTCCACTCTCCAATGGTGAACCGCACTGCTTGCCTTTCAAGTAGAAAGAATACAGTATTCTAAAATTAATGATCATTTAATGATATTTAAAAAATTAAATTAAAAATAAATTTACCATTCATAAAAAAATTAACATTAATTTTAAAATAATTAGATATAAATGTCATTTAAAAGAATCCAGGTGGAATAAATTCCACATGGCAATATGTAAAATATTTGCCTTCATAATGATCTTTAGAATTCTAGAATAATTTCCCTATGGGATTAAATATCTCAGGAAAAAAACATCAAAAACCACTTGATACCACACACATACACATGCCGCATTCCTTCACTCATTAGATATTTTTCAACCGTTTGTATTTCTGAAATGGCAAAACATTTTTTACATGACATGAGACTGGTCAAGCAGAAAAATGGCGTAGAGCTTACCTTGATAGAAAAAATTTCCACCAAAAGTCATCCAGCCCTTTCTTGAATTCATAATTCTTTACTCACCTGCCAGAAAACAAAAATACATAGTTCAAGGAAACTACTAACCAATTGTTATGTAACAGTTTCTTCCAAGATTGAAGCATTCCATCCTGCAGGGAAGCTACTTAAATAGGAAGGTAAACAACTCAAAATAGCTTAAGGAAGTCCCTGAAACTGAGCAGATTCATTAGGCCCCTCCCTCCCAGAGTAAAAAAATTAAAACTGCAAAGAAGACTCTGAAAAGAAGCTGAGACCAGACCAGCTGCCCAAAAGAAGCAAAAAACCTGCAAAACTGCCTAGAAGTTTAGAACTAAGTCATTTGAAAGGGACTCTCTCCAACCTTTGGAGCATTCTGAAGGTTATGATTGTGTTCCATGTTCCCAGCTTTGTGATCTGTCACCATGCTGGGGTGGGGTTTGGTGACGCAGCTGTCTTTGAGTTGTTTCTTCTCCTATAAGTAATCCCTTGCCCATATTTCTGTAAGTAACCCCAATGAAACTCATGGTTCACCAAGTTCAACTTTGGTGGTATCCATACTTTGATCTATTGTGGGCTCCCTATGTGGCGTGAGTTGTGTGTGTGTATGTGTGTGTATGTGTGTGTGTGTGTGTGTGTGTGTGTGTGTGTGTGTGTGTGTTGCATCTGCCTAGGAACAGTTTTGTCAGACAATACCAGTTACTGTAGGAGTGTTCCTCTCATCCACAATTCTGGTAGACTCATTTTACATTAACATTTTAATACTCCATTCTGGTCTTAATTCAAGACACAGCTCTGTCCTATGCACTGAGTGAACACCCAAATACTTTGCATTTCTTCTGTGGAAATGAACTGATTGCATTGACAATATTAGAGAGAGCAATAGTTTGAAAACATTGCTTGAGGGACACAAAAGTTATTTTTATTTCATAATTAGGCACTTCTGTCCCTGGGGCATTTTACAGCCATAGTTTGAAATAACAGCCATTATTTTATTACAATTTTTCATTTTTTTGCACATAAAAATATTTAGAGAGTGTTTTTAGCTGAGTTTTATTAGTCATAATGCCAGGAAATGCCTAGTGTTATGGATGATGGAATTATCTTTGAGGGTTTCCCTTTAGTGTTATGTCTTCCTTATAGTCTACGTTCTCTCACTGTTTGGTACTAGAACTGAAATATAAAGTAGGAATTGAATATTCTCTCCATTTGTATAAGTAATGTGCACACAGGGATAAAGTGCACTCTGTCCATATGTCTCCACTCTTCCCCCAAATCAGCGTTAAATCGTCCATGCCACACATGAAACTACTTTATATCTTAGGTAAAGCTGTATTAACAAGAACTGGAAATGTGGAGTTGATTCAGCAAACACAGAAGAAACAATTTCAAAACAGCCAACTGGATGGACTGCATTTCCCTCTTAGGTGACTTAATAACCTCAAAATTGTGCACAGGGGTATGCATGTATAGAGAGGAGAGAATAATGATGTCATAAAAAAACAAAAGATTTCCTAATGTATTGAGAAAATTCTTAAATGCAAGATGGAACTCACCGTTCTAATAGCCATCTGTTTGTGTGGTATGTGAATAGATGCCTGTGTGTACAGAAGTCAAGACTCGATGTCTTCCTGTATCACTTTTCACCTCACTGTTTAAGACAGGGTCTCTCACTGAACCTGGAACTCACTGATTCAGTGAGATTCACGGGCCAGCAAATCCCCAGAAACCTACTGTGTTCACCCGCTCCGAGCTAGGACTACATACACACACACATGCACACACGCATGCACGCACGCATGCACGCACGCGCGCGCGCACACACACACACCTTTTTTTTTTAATAAACAATATTGCTAAGAATCCAGAATCAGGTCCACATGCATATACAGAGAGCATTTTACCAGCTGAACCTTTTGTCCATAGACTCATTTTCTTCTTAAATACTCAGGGCAGAGTATTTAAATAACACCACATACAAATGCTCTATGAGGAAACAGCTCCATACACAAAAGCAAAAATCTGTTTCTCCTTTCATTTCTACACATTGATGTGTGTTTTTCCTGTGGTGGTTTGGATAAAAATGGCCCCCATAAGCTCATACATTTGAATGTTTGGTCTCCAGTTGGTGGAACTGTTTGGGAAGGTTTAGGAGATATGGCCTTGTTGGAGGAAGTATGTCACTAGGGATGGGATTTGAGTTTCAACACACCATCCCTACTTAGCTTTCTCTCTCTCTCTCTCTCTCTTTGTCTCTCTCTCTCTCTCTCTCTCTCTCTCTCTCTCTCTCTCTCTCTGCCTCCTCCCCATAGATCATCTACTCCTCTAGTGACATGCCTGCCTACCTGCCTGCTATCATGTTCCCCACCATGATGGTCATGTACTCACCCTCTGAAACTGTAATCCTCTAATAAACTATTTCTCCTGTAAGTTGCCTTGGTCATGGTGTCTTATCACAGCAATGGAAAAATAACTCAGACACCTCCTTTTGGATGTACACAGAAAAATTATCTTTCTCAAACATCACCATCCTACAAATGTCTGAAAAATACCATTCAAGTCCACTGTAGTGAAACATGTTGTGCTGTTCTAGCCAGAGCTATCCATCTCTCTGCTTCTGATCTAAGTTTCCCATGGTACTACACCTTCCTTCCTCTTATCCCAAATGAGTGCTACCGGCATTGGTATTCAGGCATCTTGAATGAACATATGGATAAGACCTGACAAGAAATACCAATTTCCTGTCCCAATACTTACTTTCCAACAGTACATTTGCTCCAAGCCAAATCAATAAAAGATGCTTCTGATATTTTTTAATTTACAAATATAAATTGTATTTATGATGTATTTACTGGGTACAATACAATGGAAGGATTCCAACAAACTACACATGTTTATTTTGATTTTGTGATAACATGTAAAATCTCTTAAAGGTTTTCAAGTCTACAATGTATTAACTGTAGCTACCTGTCCTGCACAATACAATCTCTAGAACTTGTTCTTCTTGTCTTCCTGAAACTCTGAAACCTTTGAGTAATATTTCCCTATTCCTGCCTCACCCCCGCCCAGTTCCTAGTTACCATTCTATTCTGCTTCTGAGATCAATGTTATCCATATAGAAGTGTGTCATTTGTCTTTCTTATTTTAATTCAACCTAATACTCTCCAGTGTTGGAAATGGCAGAAGTTTCTTATTTTTAAGACTGAATGCTATCCTATTGTGTATATACTCTGAGTTTTCTCTTTCCACTCATTCACTGACCCACTGATAGACACCTTGTCTTTGATGTTCTGAACCATGCTGCAATAAACATTGGAGTACAGATCTCTTCAATATATTAATTTCATTTCTTTTGGAAGTATATCTGGAAGTGAAATTACTGAATCACATTGTAGTTCTCTTTTAAAATTTTTGAAGGAACTGCTGTACTGTTTTCCATAATGGCTACCTTAATTCATATTCACACCAACAGTATACAAGAGAACCTTTCTCCACATCTTTGCCAACACTTGTTAGTTGTTGGTTTTTCTGTTTGTTTTTCGGTAAAAGCTATCCTAACAGTACATATCTTATTATGCCTTAATTTTTATTTCCCTGATGATTTGTGATTGTTAAGCTTTTTTTCATAAAGCTATTTGCTACTTCCATGTCCTCTCTGGAGTAATGTCAACTTGAAAAGGGAAGAAAGACAACTGGGGACAGGAAAGAATAATGGGAAGAGGTGAATATCACCACCGTATATGATATAAATGTAACAAAATTTATGATGTAACCCATTGCTTTGTACAATGAATATCATCTAATAAAACAATTTAAATAGTATATGACACATACTTTTAATCCCAGCACTGGGAGACAGAAACAAGAGGATCCTTGGAGCTTGCTAGCCAGACAACCTAGTGAAATTGCTGGTCAGTAAGAGACTCTGTCTTAAAAGAGGTGGATAGCTGTTATGATTTGAAGCAAGATACATATTTGTTAATAAGCCAATATCTGAAACATATCAGAAAAATGTGCTCTGTGTGTGTGTGTGTGTGCATATTCCCCCTAGGCTCATGACTTTGAACCCAGCTGTAAATCTTAGTAAAAATATGGAAACTTTGGTACAGCCTTGATGGAGCAGGTACATCACTTGGGGGCAGGACATAAGGTGTGTCTTAGTTAGTTTTCTGTTACTGTGATAAGACACGTAACTGAGGCACCTTACAAATGAAAACATTTAATCTGGACTCACAGTTGCAGAGGATTAGAGTCCATGATGACAGAGCAAAGTCACAGCAGCAGGAACAGTTGAAAGCTCACATCTTGATCCATGAGTAAGAGGCAGAGAGAAGAGCATTGAGAATGGCATAGGTCTTTTAAAACCTCAAAGCCTCCAGGTGGTGGTGGCACACGCCTTTAATCCCAGGACTAGGAAGGAAGAAGCAGGCGGATCTCTGTGAGTTCGAGGCCAGCCTGGGCTACAGAGTGAGTTCCAGGAAAGGCTCCAAAGCTACAAAGAGAAACCCTGTCTCAAAAAAAAGCCAGAAAAAAAAAAAAAACTCAAAGCCACCAACATACCTATTGCAACAAGGCCATACCTCCTTGTCCTTCCCAAACAGTTCCACCAACCAGGGCCTAATATTCAAATGTATGAACTATGGAGGTCATTCTCATTCAAGGTTCTATAACCTGGTTCCACTTCCTGTTCCCTCTGCTTCCTGACTTCTGATGCAATGTGATAAGCCAGGCCACACTCCTGCTGCCAGATCTTTCCCACCGTGATGGATTGTAAAACTGTAAACCAGAATAAGCCAAACTTTCTCTCTGAGGTTGCTCTTGTCAGGGTGCTTGATCACAGGAATAGGAACGTAACTGAGACAGTAGCCATTCCTGAGGATGACATCGGAGGTTGTGATCTGGCCTCCACATACACATGCACACACATGGAAGCACACAAACACACACACACACACACACACACACACACACATTAAAACGTTTTTAAATAGTGTCTATTCAGGACTTTTGCCCTTTTCAAAACAGGTTGTTTTCTTGCTGTTGAGTTTCTGGTGTGTTTTGGATACTGCCCGTTACCACAGCACAGCTGGCTGGCACCTATTTTCTCTTGCTTTGTGGGTGGTCTGTTTACCCTGAGCATTGTTTCTGTGGCTCTTCCACTTTTTAGTTGGCTTCAATTCCATCTGTGTATTTGCTTCTGCTGCCTGTACCTTAGAAATCATTCTAAATCTTTGATGAGACCAACGCCAGGAAGCTTTCTTCCTGTGTTTTCTTCTAGTAGTTTTGCAGCTTCAGTTTTACATTTAACTCTTCAATCAACTTTTAGCTGGTTCTCTTACATAATGGGAAGTAAGCGTCTAACTTTATCTTTTTGCATGTGAGTACCCAGTTTCCTAGGACCATTTATTGAAGAACTATTTTTCCCATGTGTATTCCTGGTGCTTTGGTTGACAATAAGTCAACTACAGACGAGAGGGCTCAGGGGCATTCTCCTCTAGTCTGTTGGTCCGTATTTCCACCTTTGTGTCGGTATCAAGGGCTTTATACTATCATAACTTTGTCATCAATTCTCCAAAATATTCTTTTACTTTTTTGTTCAAAATTGTTCTATCTACTTGGGGACTTCTGTGATCGCTTGTGAATTTAAAGTTTCTTCTAATCTATGAAAAAATCATAGAGATTGCATTGACTCTGTAGACAGTCTTGAGGAAAATGAATGTTTTGACAATACTAATTCTTTTAACTCACGAATGTGGAATATCTTCTCATTTTTTGCCTTGTTTGATTTGAAATCAATGTTTTACAGGTTTTCATGATTTTTTTTCGTGTTCTTGGTTGAATTTATGTTTCATGTTCTTGGTTAAATTTATTCATGGGCATTTTCATACTGTTGTACATGGCATTGCTTTTCTTAACTTCTTTTTCGGGCATCTCATTGTTAGTATAAGAAATGCTACAGGAAACACAAAACAATCTTTTACTTCCCATATTGTTCTGTTCCTGATCTCTGGTTTTATGATGAACACAGTTGGGAACCTGAGCATTTTTGGCTTATTGTTCATCTTAGGCTTTTCACTACTGACTACCATATTAACTGTGAACTTGTGGTACATGATTTTGTTGAGACATACATGTTCTGCAACCAATTTAATGACAGATATTTACTATAAAGGATGTTGGGTTTTGTCAAATATTTGTCTACATTGATTGAGACAATAATGGGCTTTTGTCCAGTTTGTTAATGTTCTATGTCATGCTTCTTGATTTGTGTCTTGGATGATCCTTGCATCCTGGGAATCAGTGCCACTTGGACATCATGAATGATGTTGTGAGTCTGATAACTTCAATATTTTCATAGGATCCTTAAGAATGAGAATTCATTTTCCTGCTGTGAACTATTAGTTTTATAATGTTAGAATTTCAAAGTTTCAAATGCCACCTCATAGAGAGATTTTTTTGGGGGGGGGGGCTTGGTTGGTTTTGTTTTTTTCTGAAAATGAAAACAAATAAAAGAAAGAATCGAAGAAGGATCCCGTGGCATGATTTCAAACTAGCTGTCATTTGAGCCTCATCCTTAGTCTGCATGAGTCTTTTCCACTGACTGCCTGGGTGAGGTGCCACACAACTATAACCCTAGTACTTGGGAGGCTGGGGTAAGAAGGTGGCCTCAAGCTTGAGACCAGGTTGATCTACACAGAGCTCCAGGCCAACAAGGTCTGTGCAAATCTGTCTCAATAAATTAAATAAATAAATAAATAAATAAATAAATAAATAAATGAATGAATGAATGAATGAATAATGTTCTTGAAAGAGGTCTAACTAGTAGAAGTGTGTGTGTGTGTGTGTGTGTGTGTGTGTGTGTGTGTATCCCCTTTCTAAGAAGCAGTATAGTTTCTCCAGCTATTCATGTGCTGTGTATTCTAAGATGTTCACCATCCCAGTTAACTCATTTCTTAGTCTTCATTAACTGTGCTGCCAAAACAGAACCCAAAATACACAGTCTGATTTGAGCAAACAGTAAATGCCAACCATTAATAATCTGGATTTAATTCTATCACTGGAGTGTGCTGTTCTTGAAGAACATTGAAATGGGTGATATTATGTGTCACCTTGGTGCTAGAGCACCCAACTATTTAGCCAAATGCTATCCTAGATCTTACAAAGGATAGACTTTGAGTAAAGCAAATTTTCCTCCATATTGTGAGTGAACCATATTCAGACAGCTGAGCATTCTAAGACTGACATCCCCAGAAGAGGAAGGAATCATTTCTCCAGAGAACCTTGAGACTCAAGACTGTAACACTGATTCCTGCCAGAATTTCCAGGCTGTCTGATTTCAGCCCCTAAAATAGCATAAAGAAATGTGTGTGTGTGTGTGTGTGTGTGTGTGTGTGTGTGTGTGTGTGTGTGTTCTGTGGCTTCTGTGTTTCTCTAAAGAACCCATCATACTCTTCCTTGCTTGGATATCTCAGATAATGCAGTTATTTTGCCTGTATAAAGGTTTCTATTTATAGCTCTTCAAATTCGTTATACTTTGCATGCGTGTCTATACTCAGTTGATTTCCATCAACTGAGATATTTTAGAACAGGATTCCCTCATCCACCATATCTACTAAGGCTCCCAGTTTGGAATTTGGACACATTTGATAAGAAGGCTTTGATCTCTTTATCCCAGTAATTAGAAAAGAGTTCATTAAGCCCTAACTTACACTGGAGCCCTGTAGAACACAACTGGAACTCCCATCAATCAGCACCCCATTGTGTGAGCTGTTTAACCAGTTCTTAATCTGCCTAACAGGATTATCACCCAGCTCAAACTTCCCCAGCTTTCCTACAGGAATATTACAGAAGTTTCCAGTGAACACTCTGCTGAAATAAAAGTCTGGTCACAGATTTCTTTCCATCCTTCGTTCTAATAACCCATATGAAAACATTTAGTTTGACAACAGCTGATGTTTTCGATGCACTAGTGTTCTAACTTATTACTGCTGTTTTCTGTGAAAAGTCCCATAAACTATTCCCCTCAAATTTTGCCACAGTCCATCAGATTACTGGTATAATAAGCATAGAATTCAGTTTCAGCCTTTTGTAAAGTGTCTTCTTCTTCTTCTTCAGAAATTAGACATATTGACTGTGATCACATCTCCAAACTCATTCATTACTTTGCAAAGCTCGTTATCAAATGATGAATAGTTCTGCTCAATTGAAAGCAACATGCTTCTCACCTTTGGGGGTTTAGGATGAATTTGATCATGTTAGTTTTGTTCTTCCAGCTTGCTGGTTCCTTGCTCGATAGAGAAGATGGAAACGAGGTGGAGTCAAGTAAGAAAATGCTACAAGAAATACAAGAAACACACAAGCTTTGTCTGTTTTCTAGTTAAGAGAAATTTTAACTTCTACTTAAAATCTAGGCACGTTCGTGCACACACCTGTAATTCCAGAACCTGGGAAGCTGAAGCAAGAAGCCTGTAGTTGGAAGCTAGCCTGGGCTAACACGTTCAAGGCCCGTCAGACTCTGTGTCTAAAAGTAAAAATATCAAGTACATGAAATCTGGTGGTTAAGCCATCAAACTTCAAAAGATAAATTTTAAAAGGCTGTAAATCATATGTAAAAGAAGTAATATATCCAGGTTTTTACTTTCATAATCTCCCAATACATGTAAATTGGACAAACACTTTCTTAATGTTTTGTCTATCAGATTAGTAAAGCTTTTTCAAATATAGATAGATAGATTGATTGATTGATTGATTGATATATACACATACATACATATCTCGAACGCATAAAATAATTTTTTCTGTTTTTCATGCTCTTTCCATGTATTCATTCACAGAGACTCATTAGAGAGGTCTGTAGATGTTAGTCTTGCTGTTACTAATGGGCCAATTTAATATTATATGCCTTTTGGTGTCATACAAGCAAGAATGTTTGTATTCTCTCTTTACTCTTGACTGTGAATGTAATGGGACAAGCTGCTTGAGTTGCTGTCTTGACTTCCCAGATATAGTAGACTGAAACTTGGGTGTATAAGCTAAATAAACCCTTTCATCCCCTATGTTACATATGTATGAAATATAGAAAGATAGATAGATAGATAGATAGATAGATAGATAGATTATAATATGATTGCATCATTTCCTATATATTGAGAATTACATAGAGTGAGATTATAATATAATTACCCCTTCCTTTTCCTCCCTCCAATCCTTCCCATGTACCCACTCACTTACCCTCATTCAAATCTATGGCTTCTTTTTCTTAAATTGTTGTTACATATGGGTATTTATCACTGCAACAGATGTGAAACTAGAACAGAATTGCCAATATGGTTGTCTTATCCTTAAACATGATTGAGTCTTCATGCAGAGAAACATCAGACAAATCAAATTCAACAAGACAATTGTGCTCGATTCTTCCAAAATGACCATGTAATAAAAGGCCTTAAAAATCTGGTGGGAGAATTATTCTAGATTAAATGAACTAAATAGACACGCCAAACAAATGCAGAATGTGACCTTCACTCAGCCCACTGAAGAACTTGATAAATAAAATTAAAAAGCTTGACACTATATGATAATATTGACTTGACTGAGGTAATTTACTATATTTAACATAGAAGAATACCTCGGTTCTTAGAAGGTGTATCCTGAGCTATTTAAAGGGTTGTGTTCACAACTTCTTTTCAAATAATTTAGAGAAAATTGAAAAGAAGCTTTAAAAAATAAATATGTGCATATATAAATGTGTGCATATATGTATCTTTACATGAAGCAAGGGAAATGTGGAGAAATAGGACCAATATGACAAAATGACCATCACTACCAAACAGCAGATTTGCTCATTGGTGATCACAGCACTTACATTATTGTATGTTCCTACAGGCTTCTAATTTTCAAAATCAGGCAGCGCAAGGGCAAGGAAAGCCAGTGCATAAGCCTGTGAAGGGAAAGGGAGCTTTAGAAGGCTCTGTGCACTGCTCTGACGAATGGACTTTGGCAACCCTAAGAACACAGTCTAATTTCCTGTCATCATTTGTAAACTGACAAACTAAAGAGTCTCCAATGCCCTTTCTCAAGTAGGAGCGTGGATTTGAGAATAAACAGTCACATGCCTCTATGTGAATATATGATGACATGCACAGGTAGAAAAATAAAATTGTTATTTCTCTTCATGAAATTACTCACTGGTAATTTAGTAGTTTATAAATTATTCCCTCATAACACCTTAGCTAGTTGTGTATATTTAAAGATAGTCACCCACTCAGCACTAGAATTACATCCCTTGTTTCAAGAATCAGACCTTTTTCTATCTTTATTTATAAATATATAATTGTGTAGTGATTATATATAAGCTATATATTGTACATATTGAAAATATCAAGCAAGAAAAGAGTCAAGAGGGAAAGGAATTAGAGAAGTAAAAAAGGCAAGAAGGAAGGGGGTTATGGGAGGGATTGCCAGAAGGAGGAAAGGGAGAGAGGGCTGGGAGAAAGAGGAACTAGCTGAGAGGAGCTACAAAGAGTTCTTGTATCTAGGCTACCTCACCAAAAAGGAACTGATGCTTCTTGTTAGTGGTACCAGACTCCGCACTTGATCACCTCTAATTGTGAGTTTGGATACAGAAGCAGTATCCACTCCATTGATCCTTGAGCACACGTGTGCAAAGCTCTCTGCCACTTGCCAGGAACCAAAGCCATGAACAGAATCAGTGATGACTAAATCTGTAAGAGAGTGGGTCAACATTTAAAACCCTACGTGGAGAATGCTCCCCAAATTTTACCTGATGGGCAGCCTCCGAGATTAAAAACAATTAAATAAGTACATATTTCTAAGTAGATCATTTGGCCAAGACAATGGTCTTAAAATCAAGAACAAGGGAAGTTTCCAAATTAAATTAGAAGTATATTCTCACAATCCTTTTTTGTTTGTTTGTTTGTTTTTGTTTTTGTTTTTCAAGACAGAATTTCTCTCCGTAGCTCTGGCTGTCCTGGAACTTGATCTGTAGACCAGGCTGCCCTCAAACTCAGAGATCTGCCTGCCTCTGCTTCCCAAGTGCTGAGATTCTCTCTCTCTCTCTCTCTCTCTTTTTTGGTTTTTTTATTTGTTTGTTTGTTTGTTGTTGTTTTTTTGAGACAGGGTTTCTCTGTGTAGCTTTGGAGCCTGTCCTGGAACTCGTTCTGTATACCAGGCAGGCCTCAAACTCACAGAGATCCTCCTGCCTCTACCTCCCAAGTGCTGGGATTAAAGGCGTGAGCCACCACTGTCCAACTAAGATCTCTTTTTTAAGGCAAAAAAAAAAAAATTTTTTTACTAAAAAAAGTTCTTTCAATTCACTTTAATATTTACATTTAAGGATGCCTAACCTTACATATTCTGACATTTAGCCATGCCTATGAATTATTAATATCTTAATAATTAACCAGCCATCTGTGGTGGCACACACCGGTAACTCCAGCACTTGGAGGTCTCAGGAGTTAAAGTCATCCTTGCTTTATATCTGGTTCAAGACCAGCCTGGGTTATGTGAGATCTTTTCTCAAAAAATAAAAATAGGAGGACAGAGAGATGGTTCGGAGTTAAGAGCTTGTATTGCTCTTGCAGAGAACCTGAGTTTTGTTCCCAGCGCCCATGTGTAGTGGCTCACAACCACCCATTGTAACTCCAGTTTTAGAGAATCCAAGGCTCTTCTGAGTTCCACCAACATTTCTACTCACGTGTACATAACCACACACAGACACACATATGCACAGAATTTTAAAAATAATAAAATTAAAAATCTTGGCCGTACCAACATCGATCTAATTTGACATACAGCAATTCAACAGAAGGGAAATCATTCCTGTTATTGAGAATCTAGCTGACAACCCAGGACTAGTAAGGTCAGGGAGCTTAGAGAACCTTCAACCACCACTTGACTAAACCAGCATAATTCCCAAGTGCACTCTAAATTCCCATCCTCATACCCACAGATAAGGGTAGCTCTCATCCCTCATCAAAGAAGCTTCTCTTTGGAGCAGATGGAGACCGTCACAGAAAATCATAGCTGATCAATATACAATAAACAAATGGTGGGTTACCTAGAACAAATAGACAAATCTCTGACTCAACTCAAAGGACCAGGAAGGCTAACGTGAGATCGTGTATTCTAGAAATGACAGGGAAGCTGCACCCGTGATGCATCAAAAATATAGCCGCCTGGACAGGATCTGAACAATTGCAATATCAATAGACATGCTATTATGAAGGGGAATCTCAATGGACCCACCCCTGGGCAAAGATCTATAGGCAGCTAATGGCTGCTGAGAGAAGGAGGATTAGTCATCTCAGGGATGAGCCTCTGCACTGGTTATCCAAAACCAAATGGCCAGCCCTGAAATCATATGCATACAAGCAACACTAAATGCTATAATTATATATTTATACATTTATTCACATGTGTAACAATAACAATTAAAGAAAAAGAGATCGTGAGTTTGAAAAGGGATAAAGTGGGTACATACAGGGGGTTGGAGGAAGACCAGGGAAGTAGAGGGAGTAACGTAATTATATTTTAATTTTTAATTAATAAACATGACTTTAAAATGAAATTAAATTAAATTAAAAGAGAGAAAAATTCTTAGAGTCAAGGAATGCCTTAAGCAAGTAAAACCAGAGCAAAGCCATCCATCCATTCCTTGGGCCTCAACAGTGCCATTCATAAGGGTTTTTGCAGGGTGTGTCATTCATAAGGGTTTTTACAGGGTTTTGAATTTTTTTTCTTGTGTATCTATATGTGTGCATATGTGTGTCTATATGTATATTTTGTATATGTATATATAGTATGCATGTGTAGATATTATATGTAATACAGTGTGCATGTGTATGTATGTGTATATATATGTGTATATATATATATATATATATATATATATATATATATATGGACAAAATAAGCTATCTATTTCTAATCACTATTTCAATAGGCTCTGGCCAAGTCTCATTCAATTTCCAGTGCCTTGCTGTGTGGTTTGGCCATTTTCACTAAACTTAGATTAAGGAAGAAGAAACAGGTCCAACTTTGGATGGAATCAGAGGTGAACCTTTTACCCTTATTCCTGTGAGCCTATTAAATTATGTTTTCCAGCTTAAAATACATCTTCAAATGGATATGCTTGATATTATTTTAAAAATAATAAGTGTCACTAAGGTACAAAAAGCCCAAAATGTTTGTATATTTATATTCTTTATATTCTTCAACTCAGTGGCTATTAAAAGGCAATGATAGCCCCCTTAGAATGGGGCTTCTTTCTTATAAAAGCACGGAAAATGCATTTAGAACCCTAAACAACCTAGCTGGGGCCGCATCTTTGTTTGGCAACCTGAGTATTCTCTTCTCTGAGCCCTGTTCATAGCAACACACAAAGGGCTTCTCTGCAGCCAGGGATAATAGCTGATCCCAAAATCTGGCACTAACACTTAGAAAGATTAATTACCCTATTAAAATCTTAGACATTACTCACAAAATCTTTGTATAAACCTTTTAACTCACAACAAATGCAGCCTCCTCGGTGCCTTCAGCTTGTTACACAATAAAGGCCCTCACCCTCCCCTCCCAATCCAGCCCCGTTTCCGGCATCTTCCTTAATATTCAGATAAACTTACACAAAAGTGTATGCATTGTCACACCCTTACTGAACAACAGAGAACTGAGGCTGCTTCCTGATATGGAGGCGGACGTGGAAGCATGTTTGGAACAGACATGGTATAAAGATCCCCTGCCTATGAACTGGCTGATCCACAGATTATGCAGCAGGGGCAGACACTTGGTAACATGACGTCTGCTGCTGTGTTGGAAACAGGGGGTGCCTAAGAAGATTCAGATTGTAATCCCCACGCAAATGATTCATTGAATGTAGTAAACACAGGAGGGTTGCAGCTTGCTATTATCAGTTTCCCCCGGAGGTTAACACAGGTGCTCGGTCATTGATTATCACACTAGCTGTCAACCTATCATGCGTCTCTTTCTTCCTCGGGGTTGCCTCTGTCTTAGAACTCTTTTTACCCATTGGTTCTGGGGCATAGCTCAATGTCATGCTTGTTTAGTGTGACCAAGACCTTGAATTCTATCCCCAATA